>JAODAL010000004.1:0-302500 GCA_025379985.1 Phyllomedusa bahiana | reverse complement strand
CACATTACATTTACATTTAACCCCTCATGTCCCAATCACAGCCTCCCCCGCGGACAAGGTTACATCTATGTAACAGCTCTGCGTGGTACCTTTATATGTATGTGACATGTAGAGGTACCGCTCAGAGGCGTCACATATATGTAACCCCCCATGTACCACTTACAGTCCCCTGTATAAGGTTACATCTATGTAACGGCTCTGAGTGGTACCTTTATATGTATGTGACATGTAGAGGTACCGCTCAGAGGCGTCACACATATGTAACCCCTCATGTAGCAAACTTACAGTTTTGAAGTAGCCATTAAAATAATTTTTTGGTTTGGGGTCACCGCAACATGAGGAACTATATTGCGGGGTCACGGCATTAGAAAGGTTGAGAGCCACTGACTTAGGGTATGTTCACATGGCATAATTGCACCAAAATACGCCCCGCAAATTGTGTAAAAAGAATGTTACTAGTAACATCACCGTTGTCATTCAGACAAAGGGAATTTTATAATCCTATTTCTCGATATGTCATGTACGCTCATAAAAAGAAGTGACCTGTCACTACTTTCGGCTGCTTATGTGCCGAGAAGTAAAAAAGATATATGAAGCAGATAGCTGCCTCACGTTGAAAGAATGCGATGGCCAGAGTGTACGTTCAGCAGTGCTAATGAAGGCGCATTGAGGCGTGTACCGGTACACGCTGCAATACGCTTTGTGATCATACCATTACAGTCATATGCGAGATGTATTGGATGTCACTGCTGGGGGACCAACAGAATGCCGGAGCTTTTGCAATGGTAGAACGCTTTATTTTTTATTGTAACACATTTGTGGCCAGTAGCATGGTTTCATGAAACACACAGATATAGGAAAATTATTTTTATTAACGCTACATGTTTTTTTTCAGATCAAGTAGAGATAAACGTTCTAGAATTGCACATTGGAATAGCTCAATATGGAGGAAGGAATTGGGGAGTCGCCAACACTAAAATCTAACTAGAACTTTGTTCTCGCGCTTTTATGGTATTTAATTCTTGGAGACAATGATGAACAATATTCTGCATCAGTCTAGTTCCAACTTTATCAAAGAGCAGTGACAGATTAGATTGGATTGAGCCTTGTCATGGACCAAGTGTTTTCATTTCCACCATAAATATTCAATCAGATTGAGATTCAGACTGTTTGCTGGTCATGTCATTGAGTTGATATTCCTTTCCTGAAGCTGCTTGCACACTCTATGCTCTGTGGCAAGATGCATTATTATCCTAAACTTAGAAAACTAACAGCAGAAAAAGACCACATGGCTCATCTAGTCTGCCCTTACACTATTTCTATTTTTCTCTTAGGTATATGTTTATCAAAGGCAGGTTTCCATTCACTTCTTCTCTTCTAACCACATCTGCTAAAAGTTTGTTCCACAATATATCCGGTTCAATAGAGCATATACAAATCTACATTTCCTTTTGAATATTTAATAGGTAGTTTCCTACAGTCTTCAATACATCAGAACAATCATAGCAAAAATAAAAGGAAAAACCTGTATGTTGCTTATTCATCTCTGCAACGTACAGCCATCATAGCAATGTTCGTGTATACTCCCATGTGAGCGTCATGCTTGCCTTTGAAATGTCGCACAGTTGTGCGTTTGGCTCGTTGTCTGTCTGCCACCAGGAAAACTCGCATGGGAGAATACACAGACATATCTATGATGGCTGTATGCCGCAGAGATGAATAAGCAACATACAGGCTTTTATCACTATTTTTGCTATGATTGTTCTGATGTACTGAAGACTATATGGAACTACCTATTAAATATTCAGAAGTAACTGCAGAGTTTTATGTGGTCTATAGATTGTTATAGATTTTATCTAGGTAAAGCTGGAAGGCTTTGTTTAAAAGGATTGTCACCTTCTTTTTTTTTTTTTTTTTTAAAAAAAGGTCCTTGCTGGTTAGTAGGGGTTGAAAAAAAAAAATCTTAACTCACCTGTAAAGCCTGCTCTGTTTTAGCACTACCGCTACTCCCCAGTGCTCCCCACCAATGATGTAATGTTCATTGGGCACATGACACTGCAGCCAATCTTTGACTTCAGAAGTCTTTGAATGGATGAACGGCACATGACCACTGAGGCCAAGGATTGGCCACAACATCTCATGATAAACTTAACGTCATGTGTGAGGGGCATTAGTAGCCATGACGCTGGAATGTAGAGGGATTCAAAGGTCAGTGGTTTTGGGGGGTGGTTCCCATTTTAAAGCCCTCCCATCCAGCATTTTTTTCAATAATGAACAACTCTTTTAACATTTTACCTTTTACTTTGAAAGCAGAGACCATCCTAGTTATACCCATGGGCACAGCAGTCAGGACCTACGTATGTTATTTTGTACAGGAATTTGTAACCTTTATAATTAACTTTGCAGACACCTTGCTAGTTGCCTTCTGTTAGCTTATAGTTTTAGATGAAGAGTTGTATTTGCTTGTGTTATGTGAACTGTAGCTAATGATATTTTGCTTGGAAATCTCATCCAATTTAAACATTGAGAAATCTACATGTACATCCTTTTTTTTTCCCCTTCATCTCCAAGAGAAATCGTTTCCAGTCTCTTTCCATCATCGTACTGAAAAGATTGTCATATCTTGTCATAATCAATCACTGCTGCCTTTGTCACTTGATATTGCTAATATTTATTCACAATATTGGAAACAAATGACAAATACATAAATTACACTTTCCTTCTCCTTCAGATACGGTGATATGAGAAGACAGATCGGCTTTGAAATCAGGGACATGTGGTATAATTTGGGTAGGTATCTTTCTCTTCATTTTTAAAGGATTCAAACTAAAAATGAGATCTAGAAGACTAACACTTTCTGTGCCAAATTAGAGTATTCTTAGTGAATGCTATTTTATTGTTTCTATTCTAAAGATGGTAATAGGAACATTTGACTAAACTTACACACCCTGACCCATATGTATTAAAGTTGCTAAGCCAGAATTCTGGCACAATTTGTGCCAATAGTAATGTCGTACATGCTTTACACCACATTTATGATGAGTTTTAGACAGTTTCTAGACACCCTGCCTCGTTCGACAAAAGGATTATGGCCTCGGTAAGGGCCATAGTTTCACTGGATAAGAGGTTTGACTTTGTATGCAACACGATGCACCAAATGTGAGCGCAGTTACTTGGGTAAATGGTGTAAAGTTAGACTAGACCGTTTTATCTAGCACCAGATTTATGAAGCCAACTTAAAGCTCTCTTAGAGTTAGGCACCATTGATAACTCTGCCCCATGTTTTCAGAGATGCTTTATCCTTCTTCCATTCTGGAATAGGCTGCCTCTAATGAAGAAAGTGCCTCCTTGAGTCATTAATTGCAGAAATTCTTATTAAGGATCCTTCAGACAGGTTTTGTTTTTCTGTAACTTTTTGCACAGGTAAACCTGATGTTAAAATCTTAATTCATATATAATAATGAGCACTTGGATGTATAATGTCAAGGACTTACCTAATGAGGGTTCTTGTCTGCAATTTCCCCTGCAATCAGTAATGCATGAGTTCCTTCTTATCTGAGCACACTTAAGTATGGAAAACACAGATTTATGCCAAACCAATGTCACAAAACTTCAAAGAATCAACAAAGTTTTCACATATAATCATCTAAATAAAATGAACATTTCCATAGAAGATTGACGTCCTGTTTTGATTCGTTTTTATTTTTCAAGTATTTTTTTCGAACCTGCAACAAAACCTTTTACCCTTCACATTAAAGTATCTTACTGTGTGCCGAGTAAATGGTTTCTAATTTGCTCAGCCAAGGGCAAAATGGCATTCACCTTCTTCCCCTTCTGTTGGTTCAGCCAGATAAACCACTTACTAGAGCAATAATAGTTACACTTCTTTGCAACTTTGTTTCTTAAAAGGCAGGGAGGCTCCTGGGGGGTGGGGCTTATTTTGTCCTGGCTCCTGGTTGGCACATTTATAGCCCTTAAATTTATACCATTGAACCCTCTTAACCCTGAGCTAATGGGAGCCTGTCTTGCAAATAGTTTTCCTTTAAAAGTAAGTCCTTGGTATGTGAGTAAGTAGAATCATTCCAGGGTTAGGAAAAAAGTTTTCAGTGTCTTTATAAAAGAGCAATAAAACCTCCAGAAAACTTTGACATTGATGCTGTGTTTGATAAATAACTCCGTGTCAGGAGCATTTGTTTTCTGGAGCGGTGACTCTGACATTTTTCAGACATAATACATGAAAACTGTCACAGACCAGCTTGAAAATAACAGGCCTGAAAAAGGAGTGTGCCTTACAGCTCCTTCAAGTGTGCGCTGCAAACCATTAAACATTTCCAGGGTCATGCCGTCAACAATGGGGACAGTGCGTTTCTATTATTTATCTTTGAACTATACATGAACATGAAATATATATTTTTTAACTTGACCCGAAATTTGTGGGGACCACTTACAACTTTAGACTCCTTTTGTTTTATTTTTTGGGGGGGATTTGTTCCCCACCCTCCCCCTTGTCTCCACTGCACACAAAAAGTCTATTTTTTCAGCGTTTTCTGAAAACAACAACTGAAAAGAGGTCCCATAGACTTCTAAAGTAAAACGTCCTGTTGTCTCCACGGAACTTTTTCTCTCAGCTGGTTTTATTTGCTGGTCGTTTTTTAAAGCATGTTGCAAAAAACAACTGCGCAGGGCAGAAAATTTACTATTGGTCTATGTGAAGCGCCGGATGTTTTTTATGCATTGTTTGGGACATTTTTTGCAGGAATACACCGCAGATCTAATGCTGTGCATTTCTGCAAAAAAAAAAAGCACCAAAAAATGCAAAACGGGCCATAAAACTGACGTAAGAGCTCAGTGAAGTCCAGCAGTGTTTTTAGAAGTGTGGCGGAAGGCTTGAGAAAGCTGGAGAAAATTAATAAGTGCAGTGACATTTTTTTACACTCCATGATGTTAGTGGGGCCAAATTTTTATTTTTTTTTTTTTTACTTTAAAAGAATATGCCCTTTATCTGAAAAATTGAAGCACATTTCAAAGCTGCACTAATAAAATCAAATGCATACTGATAAATCTGTGATGTTATTCAGGTGTGGGCAGCGTAGAGCACTACTCCCCTCTCTGTTTTCTCAATAAAACATATATCAACTATCACTAAGAACTGAGATGATTACAATTAGATGTTTTATTCTGGTGCAGCTTTTCTCCAGCGAAGATACCTCCCATAGTCTTCAAAGGGGCTGTCCAGAATTGAACGCATCTACCGAGAGCGTCTCTTACAGAGGTAGCTCTGTATCAGTTTCAATGCGATCCATCATGGTTTTTATCATTTAATGGTAAAAATAAAGCGCAGCATGCTTTTGTACTATTTTTATTGTAAGCTGCAATGGAGGTTCAGAACAGAACTGCTGATGCAGATGTGAAACTTGCCTTAGTCTGGAGTACCAGTCCTGCATTAGGCAGTCAAGCCATTCATACGGATTATGACAATGTAATATTTTTCAGTGGTGGTTTAGAATGGAAAATGAAACACTAAGGGCGACATGTCTTAATATGCAAATGCCGGTTTTTGGTCTACTTTGCGTCAAAAATACTCTTGACACCATATTCTCGATATGTAATATACCAAAACTAGGCGCATTATACGCAGGGCACGAAAAAGACGCATTACATATAGTAGCAATGATGCTCTATGCGCCTCTATAACGCAATGCGCCTATTGAGGCACATTACACAATAGTAATGATGTGTTATACACCCACGTTACGCAATGCGTCTCGATAGGTGCATTACATACACTAGCAATGATACACTATGCACCTCGATTGCGCAATGCACCTTTTTAGATGCATTAAGTCTACTATGCAAGATATACCAGACGCCAGATTTTTGAAAGTATCGTGCTTTCAGGTGGACTTTACATTGATTAAATGCGCCTAAAATCTGCCAAGGTGATGCCAATTTTCGGACATGTCACCCTAAATGTCAGATATTCCCTGACATTACAGCTAATTCCTTCTAGTCTCTATATAAGGCTAATTTTCAAAGGACTTACATTTTTAATTTTACTTTGGACTTTAGCCAGTGAGGTCTCGTAGAATAAGATTGAGAAACAGTGCTTCAAAGTAGCCCCAAAAACGTAGAAACCTAATGAATAACTTTTTTAAAAATATGAAGGTCCAGTGCTCCACTAAACATTGCCAGCAAGTTTTAGAAAGACTTCAACTATCTTTTGTTTTTTGTCTGTGCTTCTTGGAGATGTTGTTTCTCTAGGCACTGTGCAGGAAAACACTACATAATATCAACTAGCTCCAGTAGCAATCAGCAGTATACAGTTCTGTGTTACAAGGCTACTCTACTTCCAGACATTACTTTTTTTTCTTTTGAATAAATGTTTGAAGTACGTCCAAAAGTGCACTATAGCACCTCGATACATTATGGAGAGAGAAAAAAAGTTAAGCACATACTATTATAACCTATGGGTGACAGCTCTGGAAGCTTTCTAGTGCCAACTGTGACCCATAGGATCTAATGTCATCCATTTAAAGGGATTTTCAACCTTAAATTAAAAAATTTAAATAGACTGTAGCTCTATAATAAAGCAAACTATATGTATGTATATATATATATATACATATGTATGTATTTATATTATATATATAATATATAATATATATATATATATATATTATATATATATATATATATATATATATATATAATATTTGCCATGGATTAGCCCAAATGATAGCAGTCACTTCCCAGATGAATCACTGCAAACTTTATTGGTGCGTTCCACAAAACAGTAAAACAAGTGACAAGGCTTGCTTCAGAATCACAGATGCCACTATTCTCCCAGCAGCTAGGAATAACTGCCCAGACCAAACATATAATCACAGACTAAATCACCAAGGTCCTACTTTAAAATCTAACTATTAATAACTATCCTTAAAAACTGTAATTACCCATATATGACCAAATTCTCTCTTAACCAGTAAATACAATGAGTATTCCTTATCAATAGGTATATATTAGCATAGGAAGGGGCTCTGATTACTATCCTTTCCTCCTGAACTATAACCATAGACAGGTAAAACACCTCCTCATGCAAAATTATCACAATAGCTAATTTCTCTGACCCTGCATTAATGTCTGTTCAAAAAACGGAGTAATTGTCCGCTATTTACTCCATTGATGAGTTTGGATGGATGGACTTCATTGAAGGTTTGTCCGGATGAAGCCATTATACAGAAGTCCCCTGAGGAACCCCTGTGCATCTGTAGGGGAGAAACGCGTCGGGATCTAATGGCGTGTGGACATCAAAAGATGAGTAACTGAGTATCATCTTTTAAGTATTCCTTGGGTGTATTTGTATCTATATATATGTGTAAAGTTTACGTGTTATCATTGATATCTGTACTTAGAGGCAGTGTGACAATAGGGTGAGCCACCGACAGATGGGGCCGTCCCTATTGGGACGATTACTCCGTCTTTTGAATAGGCATTAATGCAGGGTCAGAGAAAGGAGCTATTGTGATAATTTTGCGTTATGAGATGTTTTACCTGTCTATGGTTATAGTTCAGGAAGAAAGGATAGTTATCAGAGCCCCCTCCTATGTTAATATATACCTATTGATGAGGACTACTCATTGTATTTACTGGTTAAGTGAGAATTTGTTCTTATATGGGTAATTACAGTTTTTAAGGATAGTTATTAAAGGTTATATTTTAAAGAAGGGCATTGTTGATTTAGTCTGTGATTAGAAGGCTTGCTGGAGCCAAAATACAGTTTTTGCTACATGCCACCGTACTGTGTTTTCCCCTCCCAGGGTTATGGAACCGCATGCATGTCCCAGTCTTCAGGGAGTGCAAGGCCCAGCTCTGGCTCTCACACAAACACTTGCTCTACTGAGCAGTTAGGTCAGATAAGGAACCACATCCCCTCTCACATGACCTGCGGTTTTAATAGCCCGGGTTTTTTCCTGTCTGGAATAGGGGAGAGTAAAACCCACCCAACCTTCTGACTGCCCAAAAAAAACCCACCCGGATAACTGATTGCAGCCATACTAAAAATAAAAAGGGCCAGTTCCCCTACGCCGCTGAACCGAAATAAGGGTTTTTTTACCTCACTGCATTCGGGCAGATCGGTGACACATATCGTCCGTCCAAATATATACATATTATGTGTATGTATGTGTATAAAAGCTAAATATTATGTTTTATTGGTGTGTGGTGGTGTGGGGGTTTGTTGTTTGGTTAAATATATATAATTTTTTTTTTATTATAAAAATATTTATTTTTTAAATATTTTATTTAATAATAAAAATTAAATAATATATAAAATTATAAATATATATATATAAATATAATTTTATATAATAATATTTTAAATATAAAATCATTTTATAATTAAATATTTTAAATTATGTCATATTTGTGTGTAAATGTTAAAAATTAATTTAAATGGAAAAGGGGGAAAATTTATTTAAGAAAAAATAAATATAAAAATTATATTTATTTTTACCCCAAACAACCTCACTTTTAAATTCGGGCGAAACCCCCTCCCCCTTTTTTTTCCCATTTTACTTCCATTTTGGCTTGGCCCAAATGAGTCTTTGGGGAAAACTTTTTACCTGAAAGCACGAGGGTTTCCTTCTGCCTGACCAAACCTGCAAAGGGACTGAGGGGCCCTGGCCACCTTTTTTAAACTGGAATGACCTGGGATACAAAATTATGTTTTTTATTGCTAAAAGAGCCAAAAGCAAATTTTTTTTTTTGAAATTCTGAAAACCCTTTTTTCGGAAAATTTAAAAATTTTTTACGGGTTTTTAAAATCAGGACAGACACAATTGTTGCCCCGTGCCCAAAACCAAAATGTTTTAGATTTATCAAAGTGCATGCATTTTTAAAAGGGAAAACCCAAACAATTGAAAAGAGCCTAATACAGGCTGTCATTTATGATCACTTAAAGATAATGAATTTACAAAGTAACTTGTTACATAGATTAATTTTATATGTAAGCTTAAAATACCTTGGCACAGCCAATCGCTAAAAACACAATGTGGTTTTCATACAGTACTTTACCAGTGCATTGGTGGTGATAATCTGTTAAAATAGAGGTTTGATCATTGGAGCCTTAAACAATCTCTGCATTAAAAGTTTCCGAACAATTTCTGTTGCAATGTTTCACAGTGGTTGTAACATGCAGCAGGTAGAATACATAATCTGGCTGGGAAAAAGAAGGGCCTTGATTTCCCTACCTACCCTCTCCATTTTTAAACCCAACTGTTTCAAGCGGTTTTATAAAACGTGTCTGGTTTCTCAAAGCTTTTTAAGTCCAGCTCTGATTCTCTCTTGAATAGTTTTCTGGTAATTGTACTTATAGACTGTTTAAAATATTATAACATACTTGTGAAGGTTATCTACTCTACATAAGGACATATCCTAAGGAGAGAGAGAACTTCTACTCTTCTCTGCAGCCTTTATATCCTCCATTTGAAGCACTTGTCTTAAATCCACTTTTTTTTATTCCCTTTATCTTAAAAGGTCAACACAAAATCAAATTCATTCCTGAAATGGTGGGTCCGATACTGGAAATGACGCTGATCCCTGAGACAGAGCTGCGTAAAGCAACCATCCCAATTTTCTTTGACATGATGCAATGTGAATTTCATTCTACAAGAAGTTTTCAGATGGTAAGAAGAGTTGCCAGCTAAGGTGGCATAGTATTACTCTATCTGGTCTCTTCTGCTAGTTATGTTGCTCATTTATATACAGATGTAGCATGGGTTAGTTACCTAGTGCAATTTATTGCGATATCATGAGTAAAAAGATTTGTCAGACCACAGTGCATGAAGTGTGTACAATCCTCAAACGGAGCTCAGAAGAGCCTTTTTTATGGTACCTGATGGATACTGGCCACAAAGCCACAGAATGAGCTAGTCAATACATCAAATATCCCACACTATAGAACATAGTGAGCCAATTTATATTTTCTGACTCACTTAAAAGTATATTTTTGTGTAATTAAAGTTATACAATTTTCCTACATGTTTTCTAAAGTCTTTTTGAAGTCTTTTCTTGCAGTTATTCATTGCATGCTTACAGTGGATAAAAATCTGTAGTGGTTGAGTGATGGGCACACAGGTGAAGGGCTTGTTACAGCAGCAGTTCAGTTTGTCTTGTAAAGAACTCGTGTGATTATTACATGCCCAAGACAGATTTGTATCCACTAGTAGTAAACAATGAAGGTTCTCATCCCATAATGAAATGTACAGAGCTGCAGAAAGTATATCACACAGTTGTATACATTTTTTTTTAATAAAGGAATCACATTTATTTGCTAACAATGGGATAGCCCTTCTGGTGATTTCAGACATCGCATTTTTACACAAAAAAAAAATAGCTTTTTTAGCACTGTTTCTTAGTGCGACATGTATGAATGTTGGCACAGACAGCCCAGTTCTAAATATCTTTAAGGTAGTGTAGAACGCACCAGAATGTATGAACCTGTTCTTCTGCAGGTCATACATACAGGCGCAGTCTAGTACCAATACGACAAGTCTGGCTCAGGCACCACCTTTACTCTGGTCTGGCTGTTCTCACGGTTCGGGACCTAGGTTTAGCATCGAAGAATCATAAATGTCCAATTCTAGCAATGTGTTGCGATGCCCCCAGAACGCCCCAAATCTTTGCCGCATTAAAAAGTGTCGTGCAGGAGCCTATCGCGCCAAAGTTTGGAATGCGACTCTTCATACATCTATAGAATAGGTCTACTAAAGCTTGTTGATGCATGTCACCCTTAATGACTTTTTACATTAATCATCTTAGGCAAAAAACTGCATCACTGAGATGTGGGCTAGGAGACAATGTATTGTGCACTGTGTCCCCCTCCCCCCTTTTTTTTGGTTAGTGCCAGTTTTTATCAAATGTAGCATGTGGTAGGTGTGACACTTTTTTTTTGCCAGCTTGTGCTATTTTTCTCCCCATAGGCCTCAATAGTTTTTTTTCTCCTGCAGCAAGCAAAGACATTATGAACTATGTGCCACATGTATGAAACCTGTCTAGGTCTAAAATTCACTTTGTTGCCAATTGCAACCAATCAGAGTGCCCCGTCATTTTTCCAGAACACTATATGAAATGAAAGAAGCACTCTCATTGGTTGCTATGAACAACAAAATGAGTTTTAGACCTAGACAGTTTTCATACATGTGGTCCTATGAGTCAAATATGAGTGCAGCACATGCATATTTTCTTTCAGAGGCCTAAAACCCATCCAGACCTATCAACTGTCTTTGCAGGCCTAGGTCAGATGTGTTTTAATGTTAGTATAGTCCTTAACATTGCAATTGCAACATAATAAATAAAACATCTTGAAATGATGAAAATCACAAGATAGATATGTTCATAATATGCAAATGATAAAAAAAAAAATGGGAAAAAATGTTCAAAACGTTTCAATTTATTCAGTGCACACACTTTAAGGGGTATTCCTATCCAAGTCAGTACTGTAAAGTAAACAGTTTCTTAAAATGCATGGTATTAAAAAATATATATGCTTTACCAAACACAGGCATTTTTTGCAACTTCGACTTCCTCTTGTCGCCTTGGTTACAGACCACCACTGTGTGCTTTCAGTGGTGGCCAGTAATGCAGCGTTTTCAAAGACTATCTGAGCGTAAGGGCATGTCCCCACGGCACAGAGCAAGTACTGGTCAGATTATCTGACCGGTATGTGCTCTGTTTTGGGGCCATGTATATGGCCGCAGGGGGACGGCTTTTCTCTGCAGTTTGCGGAGAAAAGCCCCTTCCCCTTCGCTTTGAAATGTTCATGTTCCGCCCAAAAATCGGGTGTAAGAATGAACGTGTTCAATCTTTTTCGGACCGCTGGCGGTCTAAAGAACCGTCCACCGGAAAATCTGTGCAGTGGGGACCGCTGAACGGATTTTCCCTAGAGGTCCGTGTAAAAGTTTGTCAGCTGGTTTGCAGATGGCTTTCAAAACCAAAAACCGTCTGCAAAACCGGCCGTGGGGACATGCCCTGAGTTTCTGTGGCCTGGGGAGAGGGAGGTAGCATAAACATGACCAAAAATATGTGTCTGCTATCCCGGCTTAAGGCAATGTCACAGTAACGATGCATTACTGGCCACCACAGAGAGCACACAGTGGTGGTCAGTGACCCATCAGAAACGTGAGCAAGTTGAAGGTGCAAAAAGGCCTGTATTAGATAAAGAATATATACTTTTTAATAACTTGCATTTTGAAAACTGCTTACTTTTACCGTAATTGTCCCTTCCACCAGCACTTGCTTTGATAGAAATACCCCTTTAAAGAGTACCTATCACCTCTACATAGTAAAAAAAAAAAAAAAAATAGTAGATTAAATTATTAGACTTTTCTGTAATACATGTCATTAGCAAATCCGAATATTTACCTCCATATTACAGGGAAAGAGAGTTTACTTTGGTAGTCAGAGATCATTATCTAGTACAATTCCTTCTGTAGGAGATACCAACTGTTCAGGGGGAGCTGAGAGCATATCTGCTTGTATAGGGTTAATCTGAGTCTCTCACTATACATACACTGCAGGCGCAGCACACTGAGAACATAGTGTGGCAAGGTTTATCTGTTGCTTCAGCCTCCTCTTCCATAGCACACAGGTTTCTATATTACACAGCTGCTAGTGTACACATGATGTTGCCTTTTTCAGTCTCCCCACTTTCACAGTGGACTCTTCCAGTTCAGAAGCAGTTAGTTACACAGAGCTGTCAACATAGTCATTCATTAAGCGGTTAGGTGCCGGCTGGGCCCAACTTTGGTCGTGTCTTAAAGGGCCAGCGCTTTTTTAAAACTGAATTACAGTTGAGATGCTTTCATTTTCCTAATGAAGCATATTTAATCAAGTGTTCGTATTTTTGTCTCCGGTTACTTCATGAGGTTTCCCTGGAGGTGATAGGTCATGTTTAAGCTCTGGTATGCTAGCAATTATGTTATTAATGGTTGTTTGAGGAATGTTATGTCACGCTAGTGCACCTGGGCATGCAACTCATCAAGATTGGCTGCTGGCAGCTTCCCTTGCAATTGGTGACCACTGTTGTCTTAGATCTGCAGAATGGGAGATCAGTCTGAAGGCCATAGTATCATGTTAAGGCAGGTTGCTCACAGTAGCATGAGAAACATGAATTCGGCATGCCACTGGTACCATGACCAAATCCCAAGCTGTTAGTGTTTCTGGAATAAAGACAAGGGATGTCCATCTACTGAATATTCTGCCACCTCACACCATGATCCCTGGAGTAGGACCAGTGTGACATTACCTTGTGAAGACCTCTTTGTGGCATTGTGCATGTGATCTCTAGACCATTGCATTCAAGACTAAATGAGACTTATCACTGAAGAAGATAGACTTTCATTGCTGTTTTGCTGTTCAGAATGATCGCCTTTGAGACAGGTGTGTGAATGCGCAAACGTTTTTTGATAGTTTGTGTTGACACGGTTTATCGCCTTCAGGATTACTTGCAGTACAGTGTGGATCACTACAGCCATTTTTATAAGCAGATGATTTGTCCGTGTATTGGTTCGCCTACACACACCTCTTGCTGTCATTCCAGTTTGTCCTTCTACCAACCACTGGGACATGCAATTTTGGACAGTGCTGACATCTCGGGCCCAGGCACATAGCAATCTGCCAAGGTTTCTCAGTTCATGGATGCTGTCCCTCTCAGCTTGCGACAAGTAGTGATAACTGGCATATCGACGAACAGGAGGCATCACACAATCATCCCACAACACTGTCCGAATTTTTAAATCTTATGTGGCCTAACAACATTGCTTTCAATCTGGCTTTAATATCAATCCCACAGATTGGAGCTTGGTGCTTTAAAATTTGCAGATCTTATTTTATATAGCACCGTTATATTCCATAGCACTGTACAGAGATGCTCATTATTCACATTGGTCCTTGTCCCCATTGGGGCTCACAATCTAAATTCAAGATTAACTATTCTTTGTTTATTGAGTGTAAGGGAAACCGAAGTACCCAGAGGAAATCCACAAAAACAGAGGGACACCATACAGACTTCCTGCAGATGTTGTATTTGGGGGAATTTGATCCCAGGACTCCAGTGCTGTAAATGCCTCAGTGCTAACTACTGAGCTCCTGTGGTACCTGATTTACATCTGCATCAGAGGTTCTGTTTGGGACCTTCATAATAGAGGTGGGACCAGACCCATTTAATGACCGGTGCCCTATGGACTCCATTGATTACATTGGTGTCTGTCGGGATTCCTTTGCGGTGTCCATCATTCTTAACAGAAAAAATAGCCATTTTTGACAATCTCTAATATAGGTTCCGTACGAAACCTCCATCACAGATGCTTCCTCAATGTGCTTACCCTTAGGGCTTGTCTGTCTTGGTGTTGCAATTTTAATGTTTACTGTAGTTTGTGTCTGGTAACAGCGGCCAATGTGAATTCTGACAATCCATTATGATGCAAATATTTAGAACTTTTCATAATATAAACCTACATACGGCTAAAACATTAACTTATAATGTTACAAGGTTGCTGTAACCACACAGCCCCAGAGAGGTAAAATGAAATATTCAGCTGATTTCTAAATGTCATAAGGAAACCTGTCTGCTTTATTAAATCTTGTTAACCCTGTGCTTTAACCTTGAGTAATAATTAAGGGTGTTCCTTGTACTACAATGAATACACAAGGCCAGCACAAAAAGCACCAAGCCTGCAAAAGTGTACCAAGCCTCTCTGAATACAGAGACATCTCATTGATTCTCCCACTCACTCCCACGCTGCTGTGCCGAGTCTCAGCAGGTCAATGTGTGTGTGGACAGGCAGCGGATTCTATCAGTATTCACTTCTGCCACCACTATCTGTTCTTACAGGAAAATGTAACGGTGGAATTAAAACTCTGCAGACTGTTGTACAAAAAGTCAAATTCTTCCCATCCACGGATTCCAGGAGAGGTTGTTTTATTGGTTATTATTGTAATATTTATACACCTCTCGCCGCCAAAACTATAAAACTCATATGGTGTGTGTATGTAAGTGATACAGCAGATTATAGGAAAGCTTGGGGAGTAGAAGTTAATTACACTGCTGTTTTAATGCTCACTTATAGGTGGCATAGCTGTGCATCTTGCTAATCATATGCATTGATAAAGAGCCCATATACAAAGGTATATTCCCATCATTACTTTCATGGCTTATTTATCTTGGGCTATGGAAATAAGCATGTAAGCAAAACAGGCTTCTTATCCTTTCTTCGTAGCTTCTTGCAAATTTCTACATCCCCTTAAAGGAGCTTTACTATTCAGGACAAGTTTGTGTAGTACATCCTCGTTATTGCTGTTTTTGTACTCCAAACCTCCTCCAGCTAATGTGTGGTTGTTCCTTTCTTGCTATACAAAGCAAATCTGCATAGAGCAAGCAGAGACCAGGGAGCTGCATAGAACTACAAGGAAATTTAGTTTGTTGAAGAAACAGAAGGTCACATGGGAGGCTGTAATGGGCTGCCCACTTTCCTCTCTAAACACTACAAGGAGAATAGTGACCGGTGACTAAAACACCTTGAGTAGTTGTTAGAATAAGTGTCTGCTCTTTGATGGCATATTGATAGGATATGCCATGAACGTGTCATAGCAGCTGGTCCCACCTTTGGGACTCGCACCCAACTCGGGAACAGGCCCTTGAAAGTTTTGACTCAGAATGGAGAGCCAGTACGCTTGCACGACTATCCATTCCGTTTTATGGGAGTTCCAAGTACAACTGAACCCACAGCTCGGCTATACTCAGAAATTCCATAGAACAGAATGGGGAGTCCTATGGAAGCACAATCCGTTTCCATTCTGAGCCTTTTGGGAGCCCATTCCTGAGGGAGGTGCGGGTCCCAGAGGTAGGACACGCACCTATCAGACTATTATGGCATATCCTATTGATATGCCATCAAAGTGCATAGCGGGAACACCCCTTTAAGTTAAATGATAAGGATTGGTCAAGTTTGAAGAAGTGTCCACTGTTAGGCTATGTTCACACAGCTTATTTGCTGGGCGTAATTACGCCCCGCAATTACGCCGTGGGGGCGGGAACGGGGGACCGGCATCTCGCCGGCCCCTAGACTTTCATTACCAGTGGCGCGTATACGTCGCTGGTAATTCACATGTCACTTATCTCCCCCCGCGGCGGATTCGCCGTGCGGGGAGAGGAGACGTAATCCATAGTTCTCTATGAGAACTGTGGATTACCGTAATGACTGGGACGTATTCCAGCCGTAATTCGCGCACTACGGCACGTAATTACGGACTGAAATACGTCCCATTTTAAGCCGTCTGAACATAGCCTTAAGGAAACCCACTGTAAATATTCTTAAAATAAGAAACTGTATCACTTATTATGTAACATGGTTATTTTAGGAATAAGTTCCTTTAAAATTGCCTAATAATTAGTAGTAAATAAATAATAATGTTCTAGAGTTATGGAATTATTTTATTTATAATTATAAGTTTATGTAATGTAATATTTTAATGTATTTATTTTGTTTAGTCATATGTGGATACTACATATTCAGTGCTGTACAGAGTTTATCAATTATATTAGTAACTGTCCCTATTGGGGCTTGTAATCTACATTCCAAACAAACCTGAATAAACACACGGGGAAACTTACAATTCCATATAGATGTTGCATTGGGTTGGTTTTAAACTCAGGACTCCAGAACTGCATGGCAGCAGAGCTAACCACTAGGTACATAGCTAATCACACTTTGCATTGTATTCTGCACGGTCACATTAATTGCCATATTTTGGGCAATATATAATGTATTAAAGTATTGTGTAACTTTATATTATCCCTTAACAGCACACTATGTGGTACCAGTTTTAAAGAAAAACTGCAGCAGGAAAATGCAAAATTTGAACCTCGTCTCTTACCAGGCTGAGTCCTCTTGGCTGTCACTTTCTTTCTGGTAGCTAGCACTGGAAGTACTGGTGGCATTAAGGTTCACACTACTGTTACAAATGGAAGGAAATTTCAGGGCTGATTAGCTTACCATGCTGTCCAGCTTTGGATTACTTGGAGTGGAGTTGATAATTAGTAGCCTCCTTTTATAAAATCTCCTCGTTTTGGCAGCTTGGTGTGGACCATATTGTTGTCCTGAGAGACGGTCTCTAGTATCTGCTAATTGTTCTGTATGCAGTTATTCATAGTCTTGATTATTTGTATGTCTTCCTCTATGTTGTCTTTGCTTGTAAAGTTAGTCCTAGTCAGTTTTTTTCTTTTTGGTATTCCTGTATTTATTAGTTTTTGTCAGTGTTTGTTTGCTGTGCCAAAGCCTTGGTTAGGCTCTGGGTCCTAGTGTCCTATGGTTTGTGTCGGGGTCAGTTGTAGCCTAGAGATATCTGTATGGCTATTTCCAAAGACAGAGAAAGGTCATTGGAGCCTCATGTTAGGGGAAGATCTAGGGAAAGATTAAAAGACAATTAGGGTCAGCTTTAGCTTTTTAACCAACTGTGTTTATTTATGGTGTCAGCCCCATTGTGTTTTTTGCCATTGTCTTCCTTGTCATCCTGCAAGCTCTGTCATCTGGTTGTTAGTTCCTCTTTAGTTTTGTGTTTCATACTTCATAATTTGCCCTGCTGCTGCTTGGTTTATGATCATTTGGCTGTAATTACCCTGAAGGTATTTGAGTACTGGGAGACATTGTTAGGAACCAGAAAAGGCAACTGCTATAAGTGATGCCAAGTTCTGTCATCTTGTGCCAACCAGCGTTGGTACCACTGCCAGCACGTGAAGAACATGTACAAGTTCAGAAACCTTGGTCATCAGTAGAGAAAACTCCTGAACGCTGCTAGAGAATTCTAGAGAAATGCTATCCATTTTCATGAATGGAAGAGATCAACGGAATTGGTCTGCCATAGGGAAAGCTCACTTTGATGGCCTTTGTCTCTTTGGCTTTTAGAAATAGGTCACAAGCAGGGTAAAAACCTCTGTATGCCCTGAAAGGACCTTTGAAGAGGTTTGTCCTGGTAACTCCTTTAATGGACTGCAAAGCGAACCAAATATTTATTAGGCATTTTGGAAGACACTAAAATAAACTTGAAAAATGTGTAAGGTTTTCCCTTATAATCGAAAACATTCTCTATTGAAGAATGGTTAAGACAAACTGATAGGATATGAGCCTACTTACATACTGCTCATGTTATTTTATTACAACCAGTTATATTAGTATATTTTATCTGTGGTGTTCTGTAGAGCCACAGGTAAACCTTAGTCGTATGTTGATCTCAAAAGCTCAATCGTTGGACACAAGAGAATCCAATCACACATTTAGCACCAAATTTAGGAAAGCTTTATTGTGATAATAAACCATTTTATTTGCATCGTGTCCATTAATGTGTCTGATGAAAACAATAGTTACTGAGTAAATAATAATGATTTAGCTGAGGATTACTCAAGAGGCAGTTCATTCAAGAATAAAAAAAAAACACCTTTAGTGCTTAATAATTTGGTGATGGAGATTGAAGGGTTGATTGTAGGAATGAATATGGATTGTAGATTTATTGTGAGACATCAATGCTTCCACATCTAGGTGAGTAAAGAGCACGAGCTTAATAATTATTGGTGCAGAGAGCATTTAAGTAACTAGAACTGTACTCATTAAGTTTTAATTTAACAGAGAACTTTCTTGGCCGAGACAGCCAAGTGTAGAAACAATGTTGTTCTGGGATTCCCGAGCCAATGTGAAATTCTTACAGGCAGCAACAATAATCTGGTACTAACTGTGAATGCTAACATTAGTGGATCGGTTATGTCTTTTTAAGAAGGTAAAGCACACAATAAAACAGATCCCTTGGATATCCTACAGCCGCTGCATTTAGCTAAGACTTTATCAGTTATGGAACATTTCAACTTAAATGTTAAATTGTGTTGTCTGTGCTGTTGCTTAAAGGGGTTATCTGGTTTAGAAAACCCATTTTCGAACACCCTTCTTAGGGCATGTTAAGTAAAGAAGGTTATCTCCCACTCAGCACCCTCATCAGTAAGCCACAGCAGAGAGTTGCTTGCACTAAAGAACCAAACAGACAGTAGGTCCATACATTACAGGGACAGTCCATTTTGTAATATGTAATTCTTATGCAATTTTGGTGGCTGCTGCAGGAAAATTAAATTGTTGCTGATCAGCGTAAGTCCCAGCAACAAGACACTATACTATGCTTGTGGCTTGTAGACTTTTCTAACAAAAAGATCCAAATTGGGATAACTTCATTAAATGAGTTCTTTCAAACATAGACATAATGTTGATCTTATTTGTATATCTTTAAGTATATCTTATTAGTGGGGATCATTCACATGGCTGTTTATATATCTCTTGTAGTCTGACATAAGACACTAACAAGTACAATAGCCATCA
Source organism: Phyllomedusa bahiana (assembly GCA_025379985.1). Taxonomy (NCBI): domain Eukaryota; kingdom Metazoa; phylum Chordata; class Amphibia; order Anura; family Hylidae; genus Phyllomedusa; species Phyllomedusa bahiana. The sequence goes on along the minus strand of JAODAL010000004.1, from coordinate 283,088 downwards.
TTAAAGGGGTTTTGCTACGGTCATTTAATACCTGCTTTATCCAGCTTCAGCTTTCACTATGCTCAAAAACAGGTGTGAATGATTTGTTTGAACTGCATATAATTTGACCCCGCAAGGCTGACCTCACCATGCCTTTCTCCACAGTGTGCTCACTGCAGTCAAACAAAGGCCTGTTTATGTGAAGAACTGTGAGCAGTTACAAAGTAGCTGAGTGGTTAGAGTTTCTACTTTCCAACATTAGGTTTCTTGGTTCAAATCACTGCAGGAGCCAAACAAATAGATTTTTTTGTTTGGCTCATGCAGGCAGGCAGAGTTGAGGGTGGATTGGAGGGGAGCAATAGCACTAGACGAGAGAACACAGATGAAGGTGATGTAGGAGTCTAGGCAGGACGTGAACTAGCATTTTTGTGGCATCAATGTTAACGGGGTTGTCCCATCTAGCTGTTTTCACTTTTTACGCCTCTTCAGGCTTATACTTTGTGAAAGCTGTGGGTGGTTCTGCAGCAGTGATTGACATTTCAGCTTTTCTAGCTCCTTTTCCTAGCTGAGCTTGTTACAGGGAAGTTACTGATGGAGGGATTGTGAAAACATTGATAGTATCCAAGCAGGATGTCTGGCTTATAAATTTAAGCTAGCAGAGCAGTATTTGTCATGAGACAAAGCTTTTGTTGTGAGAGAAAAACTTACATACTGCCAAAACACACTGTTGAGTATGGAGTGTCTTCTATCGTTGATGTAATTATACGTAAATGTGATTTGCAGACCTAACAAAACGGTGCAAGGCTGCTCTCGGGTCAATTACTCCAATTTTGCCATTAAGCTCCTTGTAGAGATTAGCAAGTTGTACGAAAATGACCGAAACAGTGAACAGTTGGACATGTGCATTCTAAAGTTCAGCAATGGTCTCAGTGCATTCAAAAAATGTTTCAAGAAATGTTCAACCTGACATTTTAACTAAAAGTCCAGTTTTCCTAATTGTGAGTATTGTATGAAAATGGATTTTCTAAACTAGACAGTGAAGTGAATGACCATTGAATGGGGGCCACTTCTCTTCCAGGAATAAGGAACATCTCTCCTGGATTGTGAGGTTCCCAGTTGCTGGAGTCCCTATGGTGGGAACAACTCATAATTTTTTTTCAATATATATGACCTTTAAATATCAACCAAACAGCGAGGCAACAAGTTGAATAAAATATTGTGTGTGTGTGTATTTATATATATATATATATAACACCAAAAACAGTCTGTTAGTACTTATTAAAGGTCTACTGTGACACAGTACTCAAGGGAGGCTTTTTATCCATTTTGCCACCTGTATTTATTCTTTGTGTATTGGTTTTTTGATGAATAAAGATTATTAATTTTTTAGGTTTTGATTTTGTTTTTGGTGTTATATATGGGTTATTCCCAAAACCTATGATATATGTTGTTTCATATCTAATTTGGGTTTTTGGCGTATATATATGTATATGTGTGTGTGTGTGTGTAATTAATATATATATATAATATTATATATATATAATATATATATATATATATATATTATATAAAATATATATATATATATATATATAATATATATAATATATATAATATATTTTATATATATAGTAATATTCCAATATTTTATTCAACTGTTGCCATGTCGTTGTGGTTGGTTGGTTTTTAAAGATAATTAGTTTTAGTATAAATATTCTGTATACAGGTTCTTGCAGTGTTGGACCATAGAAAAGCCCCACCACTACAGACTTTGGAAGTTGCAAAGGCAGCCGAGTCACCTAATGAGTTTTCAGCTCCTACTGCAAAATCAGCCCTGTCACACTGTGTAAGGACAGCTCACACAGCTACTTCTTGCATAGGTATTTTTCTTCCAACACAAACCAAAGTTTCAGCTAATACTGTGTAAATGCTTGTATTGCTTATTCCCATTTATTTTTAGAGGATACCTAGGGATTTATTGATTGACCACTTACTTTAAAGTAACATGCATAAATGTCAGACATGACATCAGCCCTGTTTTCTTCTTCTATTACATTTGAAACCTTTGTGACCTTATCAGTCGAACTAATGTTGCTGTTGATATATTTTTTGTATCTTTGTGCTTGTATTGGTTCTGCATGCCACCTATGTACAATTTACGTGGTCTTTATATTGCAGAATCCAATAAGTAGAAAGGTGAATGTTATTATTTTACTTGTAATATTTATTTTGACAGTTTTCTGATAGTAAGCTAATTAAAAACCAAACCTCTAAACTAAGTAAATACTACCTCCAAACCGCTCAAAGAAGACCATATCTGTTTTAATGAATGGCAGTATTCTCTGCCAGATTACAATTCTGAAGCATCTTTTCTAAGATATACCCCTGTTATTCCTCTTATAAATTCTGCTCAGAGTGAATCAATGGGTGTTACCAGCTGTGACTGTGTTCTTAAACTTTTTGACATTGTCCAATCATTTCTGACATTTAGGGTGCAGGACACACCCCTTTAAAAACTGAAATGTTAGCACCCAATTGACTGATTCAATAATACATTTCTAGAAGGAATAGCAAAGGAACAGCACAACACAGAGTTATAAGAGAAGATGCTCCAGAATTATTTTACAGAGAACACCAGTATTTGCTAAAACAGAGATGTCAGGAAGTGTCACAAGTTGGCTTGCACAGTAGAAGTCAAAGGAGTCATGGGCCTGTATAAGTGATATTAACTAGAGGCAGTTTGATAAAAATAAGAACGGAAGATGAGGGGAACATGACCTGCGATGTCACATGATCCACAGCTGCAATGCCGAATCTACATAATTGTGGAAACTAAGTTAAAGGGGTTGTCTCGCTACAAAGATTAGCTTTCAACATGTTGGGAACACTAAATAAAGATCTTTTCCAAATATATTGTGGTGTTCATTTCTTTTGTTAAGGAGCTACAAGTGATTTAATCACCTTCTGTGCTCTCTCTGGTTCCCCAAGTTACCGACCTGTGTACTTCTTCTCCCCTGCTGTTTGTTCTATCTGATAGCAGGGAGTGACATCATCACACAGGTCTCACAGCACAAAACTCCAGAAAGTGAGAGCTTGTTTGTTATCTGATCGTTCAGACAAAAGACAGTAATTACTGCTGTTTAGTTTAACTCAGAAGCTTCCCTGGTCCTGACAGCATGAGATTTATAGGTCTGAATACACAGAGCTCATATGCTAATTACAGACAGCTTGACCAGGAAGTGACAAAGCAAAGCAGCATTATTTCATTCATGCATCCTATGAAATTTTGAGATGAGACAACCCCTTTAAATTACAAAGTTGCTTGGTTTAAATTCATCATGATTGCAGCTACTTTTCTGGCCAGTTTTGGGCTTCCATACAGACATGTAAAAATATATTGCAATACATGTTGTAACTGAGGTACAGCCTGTGTTATAGTCCAGAGCTACTTTCACAATTATGCTGGTTGCTATGGGAACCAGTCAGCACTGCTGACAAACACCCCCCTATCCCTTCTATATGCTCCTGTAATGTATTACTTTCTTTTGTTTTTATTTTAGGTATATGCTGTAAAGGTTATATATACCAGAATGCAAACCATTTACAGACTTTGAGCAAACTATGGTTACTTGGAGATGAGTGTAAGGCCTTGTCCCCACTGCACTGTTTTTCAGCCGGTTTTCGGTTTTGCAAACCGGCTGACAAACTTTTACATGGACCTTAATGGAAAATCCGTGCAGCGCTCCCCACTGCACGGATTTTGCGCCCGGTGGTTTTTGAGTACGAAAATCATGGAACATGTTCTTTCTTCCGACCGGTTTTCGGACGGAAGATGAACAAGTCTATGTGAAGGGGGAGGGCTTTGCTCCGCAAACCGTGGAGAAACGCTTCCCCCGCGTCTGTGTGCACGGCATGAAAACAGTGCAAATAACGGTTGGATAAACTGACCGGTATGTGTCCTGTGCTGTGTAAACGGCCCTAATGCTGGAACCGTAAATCTTGAGCTTGCATAAAATGGTCTGTAAAGCTGGTTAGTAACGTGAAAATTCTCCCAATTCCAGTTGCCCTTGCTTGGGAGGACTCTATGAAACAAGGCTCTACATTTATCCACTTGTGTGGTTGCATCGGCTCTTTCTGGTTAGCTTCTTAAGGAAGGATGTACCAGTTGGATAGCCTTTTCAAGCTGACCATGCCAGTGTCCGTTTGTAAATATTTGAATGATTTCATATTGTTCCATTTTATCCTTGCTGCTACCCTAGCATGATGGCTCTTTGGTTAGCAGTCTTGCCTCAGAGCACTGTGGTTCTGAGTTTGCACAGGGCCATCTTTTCCATTGACACACTAGGCAGTTGCCCGGGGGCCCCACAAGTATGGAGGCCCAAGTGATGTATGTATGTCCCAGGAATACAAGAAACACACCCTGGATCCCTTGGTTGGCTTTGCTTATTTAATTATTTGTGTGTTTTTAGGACGTTCAGTTAAAAACCATGGTGGAGAAGGGAGCCAAAGGCTCCCTGCCCTGCCAAATCAGTCTTGTAGGATGCCAGTGTCCTGACATTAGTGGTGTGATCATATGGGTGTGCTTGAGGGGGGCTCAAGGCATTGTCAAGTGTGATGTCATGAATTTGGGCAGGGCCCACTGTAGTGCTCTGGCCCTGGGCCCATAATTCTGTTAAGACAGCTCTGAGTGTGCATACTAATCAAAATCAACATCTGCATAGAGATTGTATGTTGTCTCTTTCATGGGTTTCCAGTAGGTTGTCTGGTTTCTTTTCACACTCCCAAAAACATACTGATAGGTTATTGGGCTTATATTTGAGAAAGGGACATTAGTACCACAGGGACTGATTGTGTATGTTGACAACCTGCATACAGCACTGCAGAAAATGTTGGTGCTTTATAAACAAGTAAAAATAAATGACAAATGTATTCAGTGTTTGTGTGGTTTAGTAAATTACAGCTAACAGAGCTACAGTTCTGAGAATGGCTCATTTGTCATAGTTTTATGTGTTACTTCTGGGTTGCTGATCTCTAAGGTCTCAGCCTTAAAATAGCAAAAGGTCAAACCTCTTCATCACACTGTGTACTCTTTTTTTTCACCTTTAACATTCATCTAAAATGATGAAAACATCAAGGTTTCAGTTCATTTTTTTCACTGAAAAGGTCAAATTTATGATAGAATTTAACATATTAAATTAATCAAGCACACAATTCTGCTGAAAGGTTGTAAACGATAATAGATAATATGTAATTATGGGAAGAGATAATGATAGTAATTTTAATTAAACCTAGATCCTGTTTTCTCTTCTTTAATTATGTTAATTTTCTGGAAACGAAAAAGCAAGAGAAGAAGAAAAAGAATCTCAAGAGAATAAAACAATGATGTCAGCATCTGGTTAAAAAAAACAAAACAAAAAAACACCTACATGTCTGCTTGATATGTTCTTAATGTATGTAATCTCCACCATTGTAAAGGAACCTTGGCAGTCACCATAGAAACTGACCTTTTTACCATAACTCGTCTCTGTAGCTCTTAAGATACTAGGCAAAGGATGGCTGTACATATTCGACTTTGCTTTTCAGTTGGAATAAGTCTTCCTCTACTTTATTTTACCATCCCTTTTTCCACCTATAACACATTTCTTGACTCATATGGCCACACCTCTAATACTTACAAGACACAATTCCATAGATTCCTACTAAGGATATTAGGCACTCCATGGGGACCTTGTGGGGCAGTGTCCTGTCCTTGTTTACCTGCCAGAGCAGTGTTCTATCACTGGTGACTCGGTGGGTCAGAGTAGAGTGGTGACCTGGCAGGGTAGTGACCCCTTTCTGATGACCCCAGCGGGCTAACATCCTCCTCTCTGTGACCTATTGAGGTTATTTCCTGTTTCTAGTGACCCGGTGAAGCCAATGTCCTTTCATTGGTGGCCCACTGATGAAGAGTCATGTCCTCTTATGGTATGTACATACGGCATAATTGCGGACCACAATACGCCGGGTGATTTGGGAGTCGCACTGATCAGCGCGTACTCCCGAAGCACGGGGGGCCAGCAGCACGCCGGCCCCATTGACATGCATTACTCGTGGCGCGTAATCGTGAAGAATTGACATGTCACTCATGTCCCCTTGGGTACAATGCGATCGTATTGTATGCGCGGACGGATGAGGCGTAATCCATAGTTCTTTATGATAGCTATGGATTACCATAATTGCAGCACGCATCTCGCCGCATATTAAGCACAAATACGCGGCGAAATGCGCGCCGAATTTACGCTATGTCAGCATACCCTTAATGTTAGTCGTCAACCTGTTACCTGGACGTTTAGTGGCATAATGTCAACTTTTTGATTATCACACAAAAACTGTTGTAATCTGGTTACCGTATATACTCGAGTATAAGCCTTATTTTTCAGCACAAAAAATGTGCTGAAAAAGCCGTCATCGGCTTATACTCAAGTCAGCATCCGGGCGCTGCAATGGTCCGGGTGCCGGCGGAGATCCATCAGCTGTATGCGACTCCTGGGAGCGCATACAGTTGACTCTCCGGGCACCAGCGGGGATCGCTTCAGCTATATGTGACTCCTTTGGGAGCACATATAGCTGAAGACACTATTGTGGAGCAGAGAGCTCCGCAGTAGGACTCCGGAGGGCCGCAGCTTGCGGCCCCCTCTGGAGTTTCCGGCACAGACAGCGTGCTATGTCATCACGCTGCCTGCCCGGCATGATGTCATCATGCCACCTGTGCTGGGAAGAAGACGCATCAGAGCAGCGGGGGAGAGAGGTAAGTACTTGTATTTTTTTTTTTTATTATTTTGCAAACCATGCCTATACCTGCCTATGAGGGGACATATAACTGGCTATAAGGGGACATATACCTTCCTATGGGGGAATTTAAACTGCCTATACCTGCCTATGGAGTTTTATTGGTATCCATTTTTATTTTTAAAATTTACCTGTAGCCGCTGTATAATTAGACAGTCATAGAGAAGTACCGTATATAAATTTCACTCAGAAACCTTCAAGAAAGGTCTAACAAATTTATCGCTTAAAATATAACTCAAAATTGGTTGTCTGCACAATTTTGTGCTTCTAGTCTTCTGAAATGGTTTATTATAAATTCTAGCCATTGATACAAGTGCCAAATTATCAGACTTTTTTGGGTTATCAAATACTGTGTAAAAGAAAAGGTATTATTTTTGTATTTAATCACTTTGTTCAAGGTTAAATAACCATGGCACATTATTTCTTGGAAAGTTAATATCTACATTTGATTTATGACATTCTGTTTCTCTGTCCTCTCATTTTTTTTTTAGTTTGAGAACGAGATCATCACCAAGTTAGACCACGAAGTAGAAGGAGGGAGAGGCGATGAGCAATACAAAGTGTTGTTTGAGAGGATGTAAGTGTTGATTAATCGTTAAGATTTATACCCAAGTATAGGCACACGACAATAACAAGCAAGCCGTGAACTTTACAGTTCGGTTATAATTAAAATGTGCTAATGAAGCTCTTTGCTTAAAATAATGCTTAAGTTAGGAATAGGCGGTGAACAAAGTTTTTATTTTGCAGACTGTTGGAGCACTGCAGGAAGCATAAATACCTAGCCAAGAGCGGAGAGACCTTTGTTACGTTGGTTGTCCGACTGATGGAGAGACTTCTAGACTACAGGACTATTATGCATGATGAGAACAAGGAGAATCGAATGAGCTGCACAGTCAATGTGTTGGTCAGTGGCAAAAAGTATAAATATAGACTAATCCTCTATTTTTCCTGCATTGTGCTTTACCCTGCATGAAAAGGACAAACTCTTAAAAAGGAGGAAAAAGGGTAAAAAAAAATAAAAAAAATAAAGAAATCATGATTTTCAATATTCTGTGCTGGCAGTAACAGATACATAGTTAAATTCCATTCAGAATTTAATGGAGACAGGAATATGAATAAATTGTGGTGAGATGTGGAGAGAGTTAATCATGGTGGACAAAAATAAGGTATCTCCCTGTATGTGAGTGGTGAAGAAGAATCGCTGTGACACGCCGAACATGAAAGTGACTAATAGAAGCTTGCAGACAACTGAATGCAGTGTATCAGTGGGGATGTTGAAGTCCCCTTTAATGATAGTGCAGACATCAGGTAATAGGAGGCATAGTCAGGTAGTAAAGTGGCCCATTAAGGAAGTGGGAGGGAATGGCAATTTGGAGGCGTAAGTGAAAGTAAATATGAACCGAGTGAACTTAAAACCCCCCCCCCCAAAAAAGGCAAAATGACGAACTATAGAGAAGGAGGAGTTTGATTCAAGGGGCAGTTCTTTGTTAAGAGAAGGCTGGCATCCCTACCATGTTTGTCACTGGAGTGGGAAGTGAAGTAAATTCACAGTTCCCAGAGAACAGTGCAGCAAAGGGTGTCAAGGAAATGGGTTGGAGATTTAGGGCATGTCCCCAAAGCAGGTTTTTTCAGTCAGTATTATAGATGGGTTTCAGATTTGAAAACCGTCTGTAAGGCCCCGTGGCCAAAACCTCGTCGAACCGCGCCGCAAACTCGCGTCTCCCGACACAGGTTTGTGGCGCAGGCGGTAGGCGTGGTCTCGTCGTGGAAGGGGCGTGGTTTGCGGCGTGGCTTGCGCCGAGGGTTTGCCCCCATTCAAATTAATAGCAGGGGGAAAACCGCGCCGCGAGGCGCGCACCACCCGCGGCGACACCCACGGCAGCACCGCGCAGAGCACTCCCTGTCAAGAATTGACAGGAGAGTTCTTCACACGTGCGGGTTCGGCCACGGCCCCGGAGCTGCGGCCAAACCCGCAGCGTGTGAATATTAACGCGGTTTCCCATAGGAAACCATGTTAATATACTTGGCGCGATATGGCCGCAGTTTTGGCCGCTTAAACCGCGTCGGAACCCGCTGCCATAACCGCTGCCAAATCCGCCGTGTGAACGGGGCCTAAACAGACTGTCAACCTTTTTCATTGATTTAAATAGAAAATCCGTGCAGCAGTCCACACTGCACAGATTTTCCGCCAGACGTTTTTTTACACCGACGGCATAACGGGAAATTTAGAGACATGTTCATTCTTCCACCCGGTTTTCGGGCGGAATATGAACATGTCAGTAGTTGAGGGTGACGGGGAATCCGCAAACTGCGACAGAATCACCCCCCAAAACCACATACACGATGTCAAAATACTGGTTGGATTCTTTTAATCCGAATTCAGCTGGTATTTTAACCTGCTGTGTGGACGCACCCTTAAAGGGGTTTTGCCAGAAGGAGCCTTATCTGCTAAGAAGCTAATGTAAACAAATCACGGAGCTGAAAGAGAGAGAGGCGCCCAGCCAGAGCACAAAGCTGCATAAGGGATCGTGTGACATGTTCACTGAAATAATCAAACTGCAACTTGTGGATTCTGTATACAAAAGACAACAGTTTTTCTCCTCAGCAGCTTGAAAGCTCCTTCATGTTCTCTGTCATCAGATAAAGCAGGGATCTAATCAAACTGCAACTAGTTTATTCTGTATACAAAAGAAAACATTTTGCTACACGGTGCCTTGAAAACTTCTGCAGCTCAGTCTCATCAGATAAGAAGCTCTCTCTGCGCAAGCCCGTCCAGCAGCTCTTGTCAGGCCGTATCTAATACAAACTTTGAAGTAACCAAGGGCATGTAAGGTTGCCTGTAGCTCTCTCAGACTGCAATTTTTGTAATCACATATATTTAGAAAAGTGATTAAAAACCCATTTTGGAGGATCCCACGTCAACATTACATCGTGGCAAAACCCCTTTAAGGAGTTATAAGAACCTGTGAATGTTGTTCGATGAGGGAGATAATTTGTAAGTGGGAATTTGCTAAGTGTGCTCTGGATTAGTAGGTTTGTTACCAGCAGTTAGGAGAGCAGAGAGAAGGATAGTGGTTGTGAGTAACAGGGTATTAAGTGGTTGTTTGTATTTGCAGAGGAACCTTTTAAATCTTTAGAAAGGTCTGCAGACAAATTCTGATGAATGGATAAAAGGGATTTAGAGAGACACAGTTTTTCTGCTAGGTTTTAGGGTTTGGAGGCATTCAGAGAGTTTCAGGGCTAAAATGAACAGAATATAAGATAGAGCTGCAGCTTACACAGTTGTAGGTACAGACTTCTTACCAGCATACTTAGATGATCTTATATTTACTTTGCTCTTTCTTACTGTTTTCAGTGGAGATACTAATGAAGCTGAACTGTTGAACATGTGATACTGGCCCTAATAATTAGTCTTGGAGTATATGTCTCCTGATGGTATTGGCTCAATTCATCTTGCTTGCGGTTTGGTCTAAGTCTCATGTAAATGTTAGTGGTCAGAGGAGGAATTTTTTTTTATCTAGAATTCTATGAGTATGAGGAAAGGTTCCTCTACAGTCCTCCAGTTACTGTAAAGCACAACAGCCCCCCCAGGCTAAGTGCAATGACTCATAGTTTTTTTGAGTTTACATTCTAACTGACCATGAATATTTATGTGCTTTTTTTAACTGCATTTCTGTGACCGGTTGCAGAAAAGATGAGTAAATGTGTTACTTGTTTTTGTCTCCACAGAATTTTTACAAAGAGATTGAGCGAGAAGAAATGTATATTAGGTTTGTAATGCTTTATATAAATAGATATAATAGTTCACACCATCCACACTTGATTAATGCAGAAAAAAAGCGAAAAATTTTTAAGTGCTGTAAAGGTCTTTTATTCTGGAGCCTGAAGGTCCAAATTCTTGAGTAACTACAATTCCATTGGAGCAGTACTGAAATCAGAGGTGGACAATCTCTGAGTAGGAGGACTGCAAAGCCTTGCGGAATGAGCCCAAAAGAGTTGCTCTAGTAGCATGAAGAAATGTCAGACCGCATGTATTAATCAGATCACAAAAGGATCTGTGTTAGTATTTGTCCACATTTTTCTAATTGAATTGATTTCCCAAAGTCCATATATTATTTTTCAGCACAAACACTAAACACTAAGACTGCTGGCCCATCATGTTCCAATATTGTGGAACCTTAGTAATCCCAGTTGTGCCATGTTATCGTAATTATAGCAATATATCTTGAATTCCTACAGATCTGACAGATAAATAGAATTGTCTGGTCAAAAGGACTGACTATAGAATTTGTCACTGTAGGAAGATCAAACTTGACCCTTGCACACATAGGGCCACATGTATGAACCTGTTTAGGTCTAAAACTCACTTTTTTGCCCATAGGTTACTATGGGCAAAAGAGTGCGTTTTAGACCTAAGCAGTTTCATACATGTGGCCCATAGTTCTTTGAGTATTAAACGGTCACTATATGAAGTAAACCATAAAGATTTTGCTTACAGCCTCCGAATAAAGAAAACAAGATTCACAAAACTTTATGGCTGTTTCAGCCCCAAATATAACAAACTTTAAAAGGCCTTGACTATATTGACAGCCCTTGTTGGTTCTAGCATGTAGACCCATCTACTTGCAGTCTGGACTTCCTTTTACCTTTAGAACCACAGCAATAGATTCTTCGAGGTGTCTACAGGAATTATTGACCCATGTGGACAGATTAGCTTCCCTCAGATGCTGCTTTTTAGAGATGCTCTATATGGTTAAGATCTGGAGGCTGTGACGACCAGGGAACCAATACATGACTATACGACCCTTGAGACATAGTATATTGTCCTGCTGTCATAGGGTAAACAGCTGCCATGAAGGAATAAACTAGGTCAGCCACAATGCTTAGATAAAGCCTACTGTTTAAACATCCATTCACAGATAACAGAAGACCCATGGTGTCTTCTTCATGGTGCCAAGAAAACATGACCCACATAATTATGCCACCTTCTACAGACTGAACTGTTGACACCTGACAGGAAGGATTCATAGATTTATGCTGCTTGTATTAATATTCATCCTGTTCCAACCAAGGAACATTTTTCCACTGCTTACTAAAACAATTTTTGTGGGGTTTTTTCTTCCCTCCCTCCCCCCATTGGAGTCCTGCCTTTCTGTTTACCCTAGATAGCAATTATACTTGAACTACTCTTATAACCCATCTATGCTAAGAAATGATCAGTTGTGCATTTAGACATATTAGGCTGTGTTTACACAGCAAAGACCAAATACCGGTCGGGAAATCCCGACCGGTATTTGGTCTTTTTTTGGCACGCAGGGGGACGGCTTTTGTCCGCGGTTTGCAGATTTACGCCGCCCCCCTTTGCACCCACAGGTTCATGTTCAAGTTTTTCGGAACAGCGGCAGTGTAAAAAAACATCCGGCGGAAAATCTGTGCAGTGGAGACTGCTGCACGGATTTTCTGTTATTGTCAATGTAAAAGGGTGACAGTTGGTTTACAGACGGCTTTCAAGTCCGTAAACAGTCTGTACAACTGACTGAAATCCTGTGCCGTGGGCACAAGCCCTTAGTTGGAGCACCAACTTCGTACTAGGCTGCAATTTGCTGGCTGTGCACTGAATGTTCATCAGTCCATTTCTTGACATCCTACTGTGACCCCCTTTATCAATGTTATGTACTTCCAGGGGAACCTCTTTCACTGGATGTTTATCCTTTCTCACATCATTCTCCATGTATTCTCGACACAATATAAAGTGGCCATTTAGTGAATATGGCTTATCAGTTAAAACCTTTGAGGTTTAACAATCGGTTGGTTTCTACATTTATTGAAAATCCTTTTTGTTTTTTAGGTATTTGTACAAATTGTGTGACCTGCACAAGGAATGTGATAATTATACAGAGGCTGCATACACGCTTCTCCTACATGCCAAGCTTCTAAAGGTACGGAACAGGGATATCTACAAAGTTGTAAACATGGCACAACCCCTCTCTTTCATGTTGTGCTTTTGTGGTTTATAAGGATCAGTCATTGGCCTAAGGCAGGACTCTGATCCATTTTTTATGGTTTCAGAGTAAGACTTCCTTCCAACACTGATGTCTGTAATGCATTATATACTAGCACTTAGTTGCAAGGGAAACAGCTGCAAGAGAGCACAGAGCTTTCCAAATATGGATGGAAATGCTCTGGAGCAGGTGGATAGCAGTGACTTCAGTGGTCAATGGCTATAACCAATCGATGCAGTACACTGACTTAGAGGATGTGGTTTTGACATTTGCTGCTGGAGAATTGTTTGCTTTTCTTTGGAAGAATGGAAGAAATTTATGAAGATATCTAAAAGAAACCATTTTTGTTGCCCATAGCAGCACGTTTTAATTCATTGTTTAACATAAATGTACTTTGAAAGTAATATTTTCTATTAAATGGACACTTCTGCCACTTTTGTTAAGAAAAAATCTATTTCTGGAATTCAATTTTTTGTAGAATTTTTGGCTTTTTTATTTTTTTACTATTAACAGTCCTATGCAATTAGAAGTTAAATGTAAAATCATGCCCTTCTCTAGCTTTGATAATAAAGAGATATGGCAGGGCAGACTAATCTCAGTTTGCTGTTGCAAGAAGTGCTCATCTGCGTGTAGTCTCATTACAAGTAGCAAGTAATGACAAAATATTTACGTTGTTGTTCTCTGGACAAGCCTTGATAAAGAAAAGACAAGATAAGCAGGGCAATGACAAGAATAATACATATGAGGATAATGGGTTAATCTTATCTTCAATATTTTTATTTTCTTTTTTTTTTCCCTCAGTTCGTTGTATGGTACATTTCAATGGTGTCATTAAAAGATGCAACTCATCCCACATAAATCAAGCCCTAGTAAAAAAAAAAAGTAATTAATTTTGTAAAGTGGAGGTGAAAAAAATTAAAATGTCATCTCTAACAATCGCTGCCACTGTAAGGGATTGAGTATTGAACTGTGCAAAAACAGTTCTTCAATTGAATTACCGTATATACTCGAGTATAAGCCGACCTGAGTATAAGCCGAGGCACCTACTTTTGCCACAAAAACCTTATTGAAAGCTTATTGACTCGAGTATAAGCCTAGGGTGGAAAATGCAGCGGCTACTGGTGAATTTTAAAAATAAAAATAGATACCAATAAAATTACATAGGCAGTTTAATGTCCCCCATAGGCAGGTATAGGCAGTTTAATGTCCCCCATAGGCAGGTATAGGCAGTTTAATGTCCCCCATAGGCAGGTATAGGCAGTTTAATGTCCCCATAGGCAGATATAGGCTGGTTTAGTCATTTTCAAGTCCCCCCATAGGCAGATATAGGCAGGTATAGGCAGTTTAATGTCCCCCATAGGCAGATATAGGCTGGTATAGAGAGTTTAATGTCCCCCATAGGCAGGTTAGAGGCATGTATAGGCAGTTTAATGTATCCCATAGGCTGGTATAGGCAGCTATATGTCCCCATAGGCAGGCTATAGGCAGGCAATTGCCCCCGTAGGCTGGGTATAGGCAGGTATAGGTCGTTATAGGCTGGTATAGGCAGGTATAGGTCCCCCTAGGCAGGCTATAGGCAGGTATAGGTCCCCTTAGACAGGCTATAGGCAGATATAGGTCACCTAGGCAGGCTATAGGCAGGTATATGCAGGGTATAGGCTGGCATAGGTCCCCTAGGCAGGTATAGGCAGGCTATAGGCAGTACTAGGCAGGGTATAGGCAGGTATAGATAGTACTAGGCAGGTATAGGCAGTACTAGGCAGGTATAGGCAGTGCTAGGCAGGTATAGGCAGTACTAGGCAGGTATAGGCAGTACTAGGCAGGTATAGATAGTACAGGGCAGGTATAGGCATCGTTTTAAAACAAAAAACAACCACTTACCTCGATCCCCGCTGCTCCGTCTCCCGCGCCCTCTCCTCTGTCTTCTCGGCACTAGCGGGTGATGTCATCAGGCCGCGCACGCAGCGTGATGACACACGCTGCCTGTGCCGGAAACTCCGGACGGCCGCGAGTTTGCGGCCGCCCGGAGTCCACTACGGAGCGCTTGCACTCTTCCCTGCAGTGGGTATCTCTTCTCCTGCATGCGCTCCGGAGGAGTCGCATACAGGGGAAGAGATAGCTGACAGCACCTGGGCCACCGCAGCGCCTGAGCGCTGTCATGTACTCGGCGTTCAGTTATATGCGCTCCCTGAGGAGCCGCTTATAACTGAAGCGTCCGTGTTGGCGCACGGGCCATCGCAGCGCCTGAGCGCCAACGGTGACTCGAGTATAAGCCGATGGGGGATTTTTCAGCACATTTTTTGTGCTGAAAAACTCGGCTTATACTCGAGTTTATACGGTAATTGCAAAAAAAATGGGTGAAAAGAGATACATATAATATAAAAGTGGAACATAATGTAAATAACCACAGCTGTTTTGTAAATCTATTATTTTACCTCTTCTCTGACTGCACGCAGAGGCGTTAAACTGCTCCACATTCCGATTTACAGAACTGTCACTGCTGTGCCCATAAAGAACATTTTGTTCAGAACTGCTTTAGAAATGGAGATCACTCATAAAGTTCTGCTACTAAGTTATAAAATGTCTCATGAGACTTAACATTTTTATGAATATTTCTTTAAGTGTTTTTCATGGAGTAGTTAGCTATAAATTGTAAAGGCAAGGTCCGTTTCCCCTGCAGTTTCCTGGAAAATAATCAGGGTAGATTTATACGTGTTCATCAGTAAGATCGTTCGCTAGGAGCATCATTTTATTCGCTGCATCCACCATAATTTCTCTCTGTGATTAGTAGTAAGGGTGTTTTAGTTATGGAAGAGTCCTAATGGTCAGATATTAATTGCGGCACACAAATACTAGTTGAAGACTCCTCAACATGGGGAATTTACAGAACTTATGGGAATTGCAGTATACTGGACTGTTTCTCTTTTTTTATGAAATCCCCTCTGTAGCCAGCTCTTGGCTTGCAGCAGTGCTAGAAATGAACCCATAAACAATTGTGGCATGCTTTCTGGAAGACGGCAGCCAATTTATTTTTTAATCCTAAACAGATCCATTAAGAGATGTTTGTTTCTGTTTCTAGAACGATTGTGTTACAACTAGTGTAAAAAAAAATAGCAGTGTTCAAATGTTGCTTTGCCAATTTCTGCATTATTTGATTATGTTGTTTGCAATTCTCTTAAATATGTATACAACACCATTAATACAAAAAGAAAACAATGTAGTACATAGAAACAGCTATTTGCAATATCAAGGATGGACACTCACTTTTTCAGTTATGGAAGAGTGTATGTTACCATTATACCACTATAGACCAAAGACCAGTATATGCAATAATACCGCCATATAATGGTCAAATACCAGCCCTAAACAGGCAGTCTGCAGAGTATTAGGCTGCAGGCTATACAAGAGAAAAAAGTACTGTTCAGACAGTCACATTCAGAGTATCAGGCTGATGCTGAGGCTTTTAGACTACTGATTTGACTAAGATGTTGATTAAGAAGGTGTGACTGCAGTCCAAAGCATTGTGTTGGGTTGTATGCAATCTTGTGGACTGTAGCTGTACTTAATACAGTAGTTAAGATTTATCAGTAGTGCTACAAAAAGTCTCCATGTACCCCTAGCCTTAATGAGGACCTGTCACCACTCCTGACATCTGTTTTAATAAATACCTATAAGGGCATATTTGTAGGACGTATTTCGGCACGTAATTGCACTGCAATACGCCCGAAGTATACCCCTCATAGACGGTAAGACAATAGCAATGATTGAGTGCTATGATTTTATAGTGTATTCCCTGGCGCGTACGGTACTCCCCAAGAAAGAAGTGACATGCTGTGGAAAGGAAGGGTGAATGGTGGCCGGGCTGAAGCACTTTAGAAGTATGTGCATACTTCTAAAACAGCGAGTATGTAGCTACGCGCATAGTTCGTGCCACAATACACTATGTGAACCCGGCCTAAGTAAATAACAGTAATAACTCTTAACAGTTTTGAAGCATCTATGCTCAGCGCTCCTGTTATTCCTCCCTGAAATGTTAGAACAAATTGATGACTGGGTGTTATCACCCCGTTTGTCAAGTGTTGTGTCCCTATAAACTGACAGTGTCAGTCATCGCTTATGTTGTCAAACTGAAGAGACACGTCAAGGAGAATTGTAACACTCAGCTGTCAATCAGGCCTGGGTTACATGAAAACTTACTGTAGCTCTACTGACTTATTTAAACTCAAATGACAGATTAAAGGGGTTGTCTCACTAAAGACATTCATGGCATATCGTTCATCTGTGCTCTTGAAATCAATGGAAGAGTCCCGACCACCTCTTTTCAAAACAAGAGGTTTCGTGTTTCCACACCTGTCAGACACTGATGGCATATTCCAGCAATATGCCATCAGTGTCTATAGTGAGACGATC
Organism: Phyllomedusa bahiana; assembly: GCA_025379985.1. Lineage (NCBI taxonomy): Eukaryota > Metazoa > Chordata > Amphibia > Anura > Hylidae > Phyllomedusa > Phyllomedusa bahiana. The sequence goes on along the minus strand of JAODAL010000004.1, from coordinate 265,869 downwards.
ACTTTAAGTCCACAAGACTCCATAAAACTAAATATATGGCTTTTTAATGTCGCTGTAGCACCATAGCTAAAAATACTGTAATCGGTCACATTACAATAAAGTTTCCATGTAGGTCAGACCTTAGTAATTTCCAGGAGGACTAGCAGAGGAATGTCACAGCACAGAGTGGATGCTTCAGAATTCTCTCATGGATAACACAAGAATTTACAATAACATGGTTTTCCCCTCTTTCACATAGGCTGGTTCCTTCTTGTTTGCTTTCCATGCATCCCTTAACACAGACTGCTGCCCATAGATTTCCTCTTCTCTCCTACACACTGCACCTCGTAGGTTTCCCCTTCTTTCACACAGATTGCACCCTATGTTCTTTTTCTTGAACACAGAGTGATCCCCATGGTTCTCTCTACTCTGAGACTGTTCCCCATGGTTTTCCACTCAGTGTTTACTCCATCAATCAATCCTCTGTCAAATTTGCCCTCAGTGTCAGACTGGGGGGTCTGGGGCCCACAGGGGAATTGATCTTGGGGGTCCCACCCTACTGTACATGAAAATATTACCGGCCTCTCGGACATAAATGCACACATTTTACCACATAATAGAGTGTGCAAAAAAGAACTGTATGGTGTAGTACAATAGCAAGGGAGTCACATATTTGTCTGTCTCACACATCTGTCTATCTCACACGTCTGTCAGTCTAGCATATCATAGACACAGGGATAAGTGGCTCCATCCATATCCCCCCCCACCCACATACAATATCCTCCTCCACCCACATACAATATCCCCCTCCAATAGTCCACATACAATATCCCCCGCCATGTTTCCCTTGGTCACGCACCTCACCACCTTCTAAAATACACACCAGCACCAGAAAGAAAGTCTAACTCCTATCACAGGTTCAGGTGTTCCCTCACTCTGACAATCAGGAAGACATGTACACTACCACTATACTAATGCCAATATAACCTACAACACCGCCATATAGAGACCACATGGAGGTCAGACACCAGCTCAGGTATAACCTACAACACCGCCATATAGAGACCACATAGAGGTCAGACACCAGCTCAGGTCACATTACAGTGAATACAGCACTGATCCAATATAGAAGTAAAATAACCCCTGAAATCAGGGACTCACCGGAGACGTCCTATCTGAGGAGTCGTTCTCTTCTCTCATGAGTTGTTCATATTCTTCTTTCTTCTGCCTCCGGTCCACACCGCCATGATGACTTGTCCCGGCCACAACTCCTCCCTTCAGATATTACCAATATCTTAGAATCCTCAATGTTCCAGCACCTCTTTACCCATTCCCACCTCTGTACAAACTGCCCAGGGGTGGGAGAGCGGGTACAAGCCATAATTTAGAGGCCTAGTATACTGAGGGGTTGGAGGGTGGGGAAAGGACTAACCCCCTGGAGATAATGCAGGAGTATACAGGCAGTCAGGGACTCCCTTTAGGTAGTATACAGGCAGTTAGCGCCTCCTTTAGGTAGTATACAGGCAGTTAAGGTCTCCTTTAGATAGTATACAGGCAGTTAGGGGTCTCTTTTAGGTACTATATAGGCAGTTAAGGCCTCCTTTAGGTAGTATACAGGCAGTTAGGGCTCTCTTTTAGGGAGTACAGGGGTTAAGGGTCCCCTTTTGGTGAGTATACAGGCAGTTAAGGGTCTCTTTTAGGTAGTATACAGGTAGTTAGGGGCCTACTTTAGCTAGTGTGCAGTAAGTCAGCCCCCCCTTTAGCTAGTGTGCAGGAAGTCAGGGCCCCCATTTAACTAGTGTGTAGGTAGCCAGGGCCCCCTTTAGCTAGCCAGGGCCCCCTTTAGCTAGCCAGGGCCCTCTTCAGCTAGCCAGGGCCCCCTTTAGCTAGCCAGGGCCCCCTTTAGGTAATCAGGGCCCCCTTTAGGGAGTCAGGGCCCCCTTAGTTAGTCGGGGCCCCCCTTCAGTAGTCAGGGCTCCCTTCAGTAGTCAGGGCCCCATTTAGTAGTCAGGGCCCCCTTTATCTAGCCCCCCTTAGTAGTCAGGGCCCCTTCAGTAGTCAGGGCCCCATTTAGTAGTCAGGGCCCCCGTTATGTAGCCCCCCTTAGTAGCCAGGGCCCCCCTTATCAGTAGCCAGGGCCCCCTTTATAGTAGCCAGGGCCCCCCTTATAGTAGCCAGGGCCCCCCCTTATAGTAGCCAGGGCCCCCCAATAGTAGCCAGGGCCCCCTTAGGTTAAAAAAAACAAAACAATAAAAAACAACCAGCCACTTACCTGTTCCGGCTCCTGGCAGGTCCCGGCCGCTCCGTGCTGCCGCCGGCTCCGTACTGCTGCCCTGCATAGGCGGCGTGGTGAAGTGACGTCACCGCGCCGCCTACCTCAGCAGTAGGGGCCGGCGCCCGGCTGGCTGAAGGCCTAGCGTCTTCAGCCTGCCAGGGAGATCAGCGGAGCGCAGCGCTAGTGGCGCTGTGCTCCGCTGACTCCGTGCAGCCCCGGGAGTCGGGGACATTAGTCCCCAACTCCCGGGCCAGTCTCTGGGCGCTCGGGACGCAGGTCCCGGGTGTCCAGTGACCGGATGCGTGGCCGGGCCCCAGGGAGCAGCTGCACTGCCTCCGGGGCCCACAGCAGCTCAGGGGGGCCCATCGGGGGATTCACCGATCCCCCGGCGGCCCAGTCCGAGCCTGTTTGCCCTTGATTAGATCTGACTAGTTATGTAGTAATAACTTGTGCTCTCATACAATTTTTTAACCAATAAGTTTGCTATTTAGGACTCTCAGGCTGTCAGTCATCCGTAAAGAATTACATTTTATTACACGGGGACAAACAGAGATCCAATAGACTTTAAACATATCACGGCTGACCTGAGCTGTTACTGTGTGCCTCAGAGACTGTGATAACAGAGCACGTAGAGAAACAACTTAAGTTGTCCAGAAGAGCCATGAGGTCCAAGCTGTCATGGGGGAATCTAGTTTTTAGTAGCGCACATGAGTAGCAGAACTTATATGCGCATTGATTTTCTGACCGGGATTTGGTCTTTTTTGGCACGTGATGGGACAGCTTTTGTCTGTGGTTTGCGGATTCAAGCCGTCTCCCTTCACAATGAACTGTTCATGTTCCGCCTGAAAACCGGGCGGATGAATGAACATGTTCTAAGTTTCTTGTTACGCTGGCGGTGTAAAAAAAAGGCCGGCGAAAAAATCCGTGCGGTTTGAACTACTGCATGGATTTTCTATTTGTCTATGCGGATGGTTGACAGTTGGTTTACAGACGGTCTTCAAATCCGAAAACCGTCTGTAAATCCGACTGAAAATCAGTGCCGTGGGGACAAGCCATTATAGCATTACATCCCCCACTGCTTCAAAACCTGGCCTAGCCATTTTTATTAACCATGTAGTTTAAAATAGGGTTTGGGATGTGTAAAACGGATCAAGAATTGACATGTCAATTCTTTGATCGAATCTGTTCAACGCAGCACAAAGTCGTATGCAAAACATGTATCATCCGAACGCCGATACGTGTCTTGTATTGAAACGAATGCAATGACACAGGAACATTGTTAATTACATGTTTGGCTCCGTTTATGGGTCTGAAAAACGTACCCAAACAGATATCTAAAAAAAACACGCCGTGTCAACATCCTCTAACTCTGTGACTTTAAGGCCATGTGTTATAAATTAGAAGTCCAGCTGCAATAAGATAACATATACAATACAGGATTTTGGACCTGCAGTATTTTTAAGTAGCATTATGAAGTAGCTTTAAATGACTCTAAGATTAATCTGATATTCACTACATGATCCCTTTTATAATCCAATTAGCTAATAGGTGTTTTGCGCTCATGACTGTGAAAATCAAAGTGAGTGTAATTGATATCTAGTTATTGCCTGTTTTTGTTTAAATTCTTAGTTGATTAAAAAAAAAAATCAGTTACTTCTTTAAACTTGAGTTTTTAAGAATGTACTATGTACTCCATAGTTATACAAAATTATAGATGTGAAATTGATTACATGCAGAGCAGATGTTCTTACCATTTTATATCTTATGGACTTTGAGAAATATTGACTTCTTTTATCTAATAATTGTTGATTTCTGTTATTTTTTTTCTCCCCCAAACCACCCCGATGGTTTGTTCTCCAATAAGTGGTCAGAGGAGGCTTGTGCGGCACATCTGACTCAACGGGACGGTTACCAGGCAACTACACAAGGACAATTAAAAGAACAGCTGTACCAAGAGATTATCCATTACTTTGACAAAGGAAAGGTAATAAGAGAATGTGCTCCCGATAACATTCCAACACCTCTATTTATTCTCTCTCTGTTTTTGTAATCTATCACAGAAAACATGTTGATGAAATTTTACTATGTTTTTACTGCCTGCATAAAATATGGCAAATTCCCAAACCAATAAAACAAGTAATGTAACATTGTTTTCATTTGCTGCAAGGTAAACAGTGACATAATTTCTAATTCGAAATGGCATGCATATGCTTGTAAAGGTATCGCTGTAGATATCATAAAGTTAGACTAAGGGAGTGCTGTGAAACTCTGTTGGTGGGTCCCTACTTAATATAAGGCATACTGACATATTTGTGAGTTATTCTTTGCTTGAAATGGGAAATGTACTTCAGTAAATACTCTATAAACAAATAAAAATGCATGCTTGAAAGCTCATATAGTATTTCACACTTGAAATTGTTTAACTATTGGCTAAAATGTCTATATAAATATAAGAAAATGGCATTATGGGTTTTCCACCTTTGAACATTGATCATTGAATCTTAAAAGATATAGGTTTAGTTGTTATTTAGCAACAGAGTGCACGGGTTATAGGTGAAAACACTGGCTCACCACTTTTTTGGGTGTTACTACTCACATTTAAAGGGGTTTTCTCGCTACAAAGATCATATCTGTAATGATAGGGGCAATAAAAATAAGCACTTTTGCAATTAGTTTGTATTGCCTAAATCATTTCGCATAGCAAATATTCGCTAATCTGTGAGTGTCTAGAGCTAAATCTGAAGCCTGGGGTCGGGCCACTCCCCCTTTGCTATGATTGACTGCCTGGTATTTAGTTCAACCCTGGTTGGGACATGCCTCCTATACTGTGATTGGCTGTCCTGTACTCTGTGCTCACTCCCTTCTGAGCTGTGTGAAACCGGCTGCCTGAGCTCTCCGTGCTTTCTGTCTCTATGTTCTCATTGATTCTTTCAATCTCCTCTCTCAATGCTCCTCTCACAGTGACAGCTCTTTGTGAAGGATCTGGGCAATTACTCAGTTTTTCTAGCTGCCAGATTCACTCCTCCCACCTAACACAGCCTTATACACTCTGCCCCCCACCCATATAACACACCCTTATACACTCTGTTCCCCCCACCCATATAACACAGCCTTATACACTCTGCTCCCTCCACCCATATAACACACCCTTATACACTCTGCTCCCCCCACCCATATAACACACCCTTATACACGCTGTGCCCCTCCACCCATATAACACACCCTTATACAATCTGCCTGATAAAAGAGGGGGGAGCATTTTGCATTTTTCCCATTTGTTGCATCATTTCAGGCTGTATGTATAACTATTTACACCAATGCAGATGTTCTGGTTACAATGATTTCTTGTGCAGCCTGAGAGGGAGCTGACAGCTCTGCAGGCATGAGAACTGCATTAGGTCTGGAGAGCTGTGATGTGACATCCTCTCTCTCTCACTGCTCACACAGAATGATGATGATGAGTCAGGCGAGAGCAGACAAGACACGTCTACTGGGAGGAGAGCCCGTCCTGGATTTGAAGCTGTAAGCTAAAGAGATAACAAAAGATGACTGTGAAAGCATGTACTGAGAAAACCCCGTTAATAGAAGGTTTGGTATTATGTATTCATGCTCGCAGTGGTTCCAGTCCCAGCTATCGGGGAGATGTAGGTTCAGGCCCCGAGAGCAGAATGTTCATTTCTGGGTGCAGTCATGTAGAAATAGACAGTTGGACCAGTTCTTTGAAGCAGACTGCAGCATTCCTACACTAATGGTATGGTATCTGAGGAGAAAAACGACCTGGCCATTTAACCTTTTAAACGCTGAGAATGCCAATGCTTTACAGTACATTTTAGGATTTTCTCTACCCTGTGTAAAGGCATATGGCCACACATTATGGTAACAAAATGTAATTACATAAAAAAGTGAAAGTTTCTTAGTGCGATTAAAGAAATAATTAAAATATAATAAACTTTTTAAACTGTAATTATAAACATAATTCAATAAACAGTGAAAAACATACCCTTATTTAGTATCCCCTTTCGTATTTGTTATAATTTTTACAGTACCGTTCTGAAAAATTGTTTTTCCATGCCATTGTTATAAAGTTATGGCTGATAGAGGGTAAGTAGGTAAAATTGTATAAGGCGTGGTGTACATCTGCATTAATCCATAGGAGCAGAACAACAAAACTAAGAGAGTACCAGATCTGTCACATGATGGACACCAATGGCTTATGACCCCAGTACCTTATTATAGCATCCTTCAGTCTATGTCATCGTGTCAATAGAGCATTTATTTTTATGGGGTAAAGGTCACAGATAGGAAACACATTTAAAAGAATAGATCAATGTGTGATCTATCAATTATATCTGCTAATACTACTAGTTCCTTTCAAAAGGAACATATAATGCCCTGAATTTGACCAGAATCCATGACTTCTAAAGCGCCATTCTGTTACCAATACCACATTAGGCAAAGCGACATACCAAAACCATATTAGTGAATGTTAGGTTTGTAATTTCCTGATGTAGTCTTAATAGGTCTTTACATAGTTACGTAATCAGTACGGTTGTAAGACGACATATGTCCAGCAGGTTCAACCAGGAATGGAGGTCATAGATGATGAAAAGCATGTGGGTAAACTTTATAACTCCTGTTCTTCCTATTTATTCAGAAAAAAAAAAAGAATAAAACATAAACCAATCTGCCCCAAACCGTAAATCTTCCCTCTTGCTCTCAAGTGGCGAATAGGCCACTTATACACTGCATACCTACATACAAGTTCATCATGTCCCCACTTATACATTGCTTCTCAATGTTAAATAAAGGTCATTCTTTCAATCTCTCCTTATAAGATCTTCAATACCCATTATCACTTTAGTTGCTTGTCTCTGTACCTTCTTTAGCTCCAGGACTTTTTATGAACTAGCAGGACTTTTTATGAACTAGCGCCCATAATTGAATTGCGTAATCCAGGTGAGACAGTGCTTTATAGAGCAGTAACATTATGCACCTTTCCTTCAAGTCCATGCTTCTTTTAATACCTGACCTTATCCTAATGGCCTTAACAGCAGCTGACTGACCTTGCATATTATTGCTCGCGAGATATATAACTTTTATCCACAATGAACCTCATCTTCTAAGTGGATGCCATAGTACTCATTGTGTTCAAATCAGCTTGTAAATTATGATTATTTTCTATAGGCTGTCCTAAACTACAAAGCTTGGTGCCATGTGCCAATAGAAATCAAACCCTTGCTATTAATCCAAACTTCTATATCATTGATTAAAGGGATTTACCGCTTCATCAGTTCATCTGTTTCATTGTACTTTCAGTTTCTCAGCTCTCAAATCCAGGGGTGTTTCTTCCCCTCCCAGCTGGATGTTTCTTAACTGAAGGGGGATGACATCACCCCCCCTCCCCCGAGTCAGTGTGTCCCCCCCCCCCCCTTTCTGTCTGAGTCCACATGTCACTGTGTTGTTCCTCTCCCTATGCAGTCTTATTTTGTAAGAGCTGTTTGTTTACATACCCCAGGCCTGCATTCAGTCTAGACAGTCTTCTATGAACTCAGAGCACTGATCTCTTCTCCTCTCACAGCTGGAGGTTTGTTACAGTTGAATCCAGTCTTCTATGAACTCATCCAGAGCAGCACAGACCTGTCTCCCTTCTATGTTTACATGCAGCAGCATTAGGCACCGAGGCACAATTCTGCTGTTTTCTGATTGTAAAAGAAGCTTCAGTGTTACTGTGGAACTGCTGGCTGTGCAGAGTGAAATGTTGCCTGCCCCTTATTCTGAGTGAGAGAGGCAGGAATGCATGCTTCCGTGAATACGACTGGGGGCCAGACAGAATGGAAATTAGTAGAGCAATCAGCCAATGAAATCAAAGGAGGTGGGATCCGACCGGCACTGGGGAAAAGCTTTTAAGGAAATAGAAGATAAGGAAGACAGTGAAAACAAGACAGCTTTGCTAATGACATCCAATTGCAAAGTTGCATGTTTTCACTGTCCCATTATTCTGAAAACCATTTAATGTAATGATACAACCCCTTTAATGAGGGTGGACCAAGCTTTAACCCTTGGGGTACACCACATATAACTATATAGAGAAATCATATACCCCCAGTCTCTGAGTGTGATGCTTAAACCAGTTTTAAATCCAATTTCAAACTTATAAGTTCTAAACCTATGGAATTTATTATATCCGGTAGGTGTCTATGAAGGACTTAAAATCTGGCATTGTTAGGATTCTCCCAGAGAATGCTTTAACAGAAAAATAGATGATAGCCAATATTGTTAAAGTTGTCTTCATAAACAGATTTATGTAGAATAACTAAAGCCATACCAGATTATATACCCATCTAAGAATTTCTGTCTGACACCGAACATTGAGCCACTGGTTTTGCTGTCTTTCTTTCTAGATCAGGGGCTATAAGTAAAGTTCTGGAAAGGGAGGTATTTAACTCCCACACTGACTGTTTTGCAGCAGGACGTGAAGATTGGAATATGTCATAGAAATTTTATTATGTTCTTCCCTTCTCATCATCTGCCTAGCACCTGCCCTGAGTTCAGTGTCCTATAGCTGCGTATGTCACAGAGCTGGAAATAGTCATAATCCCTTCTAGTGCAGGTTTTGCTTTCATACCATTGTGTTTAGTTCATTGCAGCAGCCTAACCTTTCCTGCCGGATACGCTTTATATTCATTTATTTTATTGTCTTTTGCAGCGGGAAAGTAATTTTAATAAAGCTCTTTAATCCAAGGACTTTGTCGAATATTATTAAGCTGCTGTGCAGTAGCAGTGGACCAGAAATACTTGCAAGTAAAAAAAAAAATAAAATAAAGTTCTGCACTAGAACTTTTAACCCTTCAGTTGAGTGCACAGAATAGAGATTTATGTGTTTTAGAGGGGGAAAAAAATCTTTATTTCTCCTTAACATGCCTCTTATTAAACTAAAGTGTAATATGTTAGACATTTTATTTAATACATTGGTGCCCCAGAGATGGCAGTCAAGACAGGGTGCAATTTTATTTAGTTGTATCTGGATCTGGTTTTCCCTCCAAACAAAGCTTGCATGGGGTGGGCTGCAGTAGAACCCTATTTTGCCCAGTAAGGGGGGAAAGGTCTATGTAATAGAATAGTTACTTATGCACATAGGACCTTCTATTCTACAGCTCCATCTGGCGTCTTAATGTTAGTGTGTTGATTAGAGAATTGGGTATAAAAAAGCTGCTTCCTTTCCGTCTGCTGCCTGTGGGGCATCTTTTATTAAAGTACAGATCCACATTAATAATAAAACCAAAATTGTACTATAAGAATGGAAATGTTTTACATGTTCAGAAATGTCAGTGTATAATAAACTGTTTTTCCGGGACCATTAATTTGAAATGAATTTTAAAGCTTAACCAGTTTATTAATGGTTCGTCCTCCCCATCCACAAACCCCCAGCGCCTGCAAACATGTTGTAATGCACCTTGGAATATACACTTTGGGATCCTAAAACTAGAGCATGATCAGGCAATATTCTAATTTGGTACTGTTATGCGCTGGATTAACCAGAACTGTAGATTTAAAATAACAAAAACTGTCAAATAATATTGAATTGGCATCTAACAATCTGAAAAAGCTGGCTTCTTGGTTCACACACTAAAACACACTTGTTGAATTAATTTATAGTACTAAAGTGTTAATTTCCCCCCAGTCCGTTTTTGTCTGAAGGAAGACGGGTTTACATTTGTAGTCTTGTATTGCAGACAACAGTAGGAGAGGGCTTCTCCTAAAATTGCAGGAGAATATTGGGTTTTTTTTTGTATTTTATTCTGATTGCATTGTATTCATGAAAAGAAAGCTTGCTCCAAAAGTTAAAATTGACTTATTGTGCAGGAAAGAGGAGCAACACATATGTGGTGCCATTGATCTCTATTTAAAGGGGATGTATCGCTTCTTTAGTTCGTGTGTATCATTGTGCGCTCAGCTTCTCAGCTCTACAAATTCAGGGGCGTTTCTTCCCCTCCCAGCTTGGTGTTACTTAACCGAGGGGGATGACATCATCTCCCCCTTCACTGTTCATGCTCGCTCCCGAGGCTTCCCTTCCCCTCCTCCCCCAGTCCACATGTCACTGTGTTCTCTCCCTATGCAGTCTTATTTTGTAAGAGCTGTATGTTTACATACCACAGGCTTGCATTCAGTCTAGACAATCTTCTATGAACTCAGAGCACTGATCTCCTCTCACAGCTGGAGGTTTGTTACAATTGAATCCAGTCTTCTATGAACTCTTCCAGAGCAGCAAAGATCTCCCTGCTATGTTTACATGCAGGAGCATTTAGCCATCGAGTCTCAATTGTGCTGTTTTCTGATTGTAGAAGCCCTGCAGTATTTATTGTGTTTCTTCTGGCTGTGCAGAGTGAAATTGCTGTTGGTCCCTTAGTTTGAGTGAGAGAGGCAGCCTAATGCTCCGTCTGTTTGCATTAGGCACCGTCGCACAATTGTGCTGTTTTCTGATTGTAGAAGCAGGTGCAGTGCCTCTGTGTTTCTGCTGGCTGTGCATAGTGAAATTGTGCCAGTCCCTTACTTTGAGTGAGAGAAGCAGGAATGCACGCTCCCGTGAATACGACCGGGGCCATACAGAATGTAAATTAATAGAGCCGTCAGCCAATGACATGAAAGGAGGAGGAATCCGACCGGCACTGGGGAACAGTGTTTACAGAAACAGAAGATAAGGACATCCAATTGCAAAGTTGCTTGTTTTCACTGTCCCCTTATTCTGAAGACCATTTAATGAAATGATAAAATCCCTTTAATCATTGGGTTCTGACATCAGAATGTAATGATTATACAAATATTAGTTACAGGTGTGTCAATGGGAACATTTTCATTGACACCTATTACATAATTTTATATCAGCCGTCAAAATGTCTCCCAGCATACTTTATTACTCAACATTTTATATGTGTGCTGAAGTTCTATGTCAAAGACAAGGAAATGGTTAACTATAGAGCCTATTTATCAGAAGGACAGTTCTTCTGTTATTGGAATGGTTCATGACAAAGGGCCATTGCTTGATAAAAAATAAACAAACAACTAAGCATTATGTAATAGAGATGGAAATCACATTCAGATGTGCTTTGTCATGACAAAACTTATCATCTATCACATCTTCCCTCTATACAGAGAAATCACGTGCTTGGCTGCTAATCTATTTTTTTTGCTTGCACTTTATCGCTTTTCCCTATTTTACACCCAGCCATCTCCCCCAACATGCAATACAGCAGTGGATGTTACCTGTTGTAATCTTCTCGCATTTGCCCTGACATTTAGCATTCTGACTAGTTTGGAAAATATGGCAATCCTTAGGGTCTTTGATCATACTTACAAGGATAGCGATGCTGCCACACTGCATTACAGGGGATGAGTGATTGATGGCTGCAATACCCACAGGCAATAAAAGAGAATATCTAACACTGTGTTGCATCCAGGTTACTTCGGTGACTTGACATTTTGACTGTTCTCATTACATAACATCAACCTGAAAAGTAAATGTATAGATTTCTACATCTATTGATGTTTCAATAAATTCAGATGTAATCCCCGTGGCTTTTTGTTAATGTCCACTCCCACATAACTCGTTTGTGTACATTCCCACACTTTACAGAGACCACAGTTTGGTATATTGAATCTATGGGCACTATTTATGGTTTGGAATCTCTAGGTGGTTTCTGTACAGTTGACAAATTAGCATTGTCTTCCCACCACCACCACTGCAGAGTATGACAAAATATATTAGATAATTGCTTAAGTAGCAATCTCCCAAATTCACTTAGTTCCCTTAGGGTGCTTTCAAACAGTGCAGTTTTGGTGCAGTTTTAACTGCGCTCCAATTATGTGCCTTTATTACCAGCAAGCTTCTTTCCAATATACATTTTTATTAAAGGTTTCAAGATTTTTTTTTTTTTTTTTTTTTATAACATAGCCTTATACTGCTTTCAATATGAAACCATAACAACCAGATAAAGAAAGGCAAAAATACATAGAAGGACGCAGCCTTCAGACATATGCAGTCGATGAGACCAATAATGGGAATAAGCCGTTAGTAGTCTTGCTTATGGCGTATGCCTCACTCAGCCTGCTAGCATAGATCATAATCTAGAGCAATTCCAGCAAGCTTCTTTCACTTATCTAAAGTATTTGGAAAGTGAGTAATCAATGAGTGTGTTTGTAATCTGCAAGACTTCAAACACAGTCATTGATTATGTAATTGAAACACCTTTCTGAACAATTTAGACAACTGAAAAAAGCTTTTTTTTAAATTATTATTATTATTATTTTAAAGCGCCATTGATTCCAGGGTGCTGTACATTCGAGGGGGTTACATACATAACATATGTCAACCAGTACAATGATAAATGACAATTGGCATGACAGAGGGAGAGAGGACCCTGCCTGCGAGGGCTTACAATCTACAAGGAGGAGGGAAGAGACTGAAGGTGAGGCGCAGACATGTTTGTGGGGTAGTACAGTGGCAGCAGGGTTATTGTAGGTTATAGGCAATACTGAAGAAATGGGTTTTTAAATGGGTTTTCTGCTTTTGAAGCTGGTGAAGGTGGAGGAAAGTCTGATGTGTTGGGGCAGTGAATTCCAGAGTGAGGGGGAAGCACGGGAGAAGTCGTGGAGACGGTTGTGTGAGGAGCTGATAAGGGGAGAGCAGAGGAGAAGGTCCTGTGAGGAGCGGAGGTTGCGTGAGGGGAGATATCTGGAGATTAGGGCAGAGATGTATGGCGGAGAGAGGTTATGGAGAGTCTTGTAGGTCATGGTTAGTAGCTTGAAGTGAATTCGTTGGGCAATGGGTAGCCAGTGAAGGGATTGGCAGATGGGAGAGGCAGAGGAGTAGCAAGGAGAGAGGTGGATAAGACGGGCAGCAGAGTTGAGAATGGTTTGAAGGGGAGCAAGAGTGTTGGATGGGAGGCCACAAAGCAAGATGTTGCAGTAGTCTAGGCAGGAGATGACAAGGGCATGGATCAGCATTTTTGTAGTGTCGTAGTTGAGGAATGAGTGGATGCGAGAGATGCTTTCTGGTGATAAAGGAAGTTTAACTGGAACGCAGTTAACACTGCACCAAAACTGCGCTGTGTGAAAGCACCCTTAGGCTGGGTTCTCCCGTTGCAGTTGAAAATCACCACAGAAATGCAACAAAAATGCAAGCAATTTGGATTTCTTTAATTGACCCTAATTTCACCTGTGTTCCAAATCAGAAGTTACAAGAGGTTGGTTACAAAACCACCTGCATTAATTTTAAAAAATGCGGTTTTTATGCCATTGAGAAATGCAGCAAAAAATCACCTTGTGAACCTAGCCTAAATCAGTGCCGTTTGATGTAAAATTTCTTAAATGATAAATCTTTCTAGATATTCTACAGTTTAAGCGGTGACATCACAAATTGAAGAAGAGCACAGACTTACAGGGTTCCTCTCTTTAAAGGGGTTGTCTCACTACATTGATTCATCTTACCTTAGTCCTGTTTTCTTGGTTTCACTTTGAATTCAGGGGCGTGTTTACTGGCTTCTACTAGGCTGCAGTAGAAGCCAGGTCTGTAGCTATAGCAACCAGTGCAGGCAGCCTATCAGGAGAGATCAACAGGTCTGTAGCTATAGGGACCTGAGGAGCTGATGCAGCCCATACAGGAGGGGATCTCTCAGAATAGGTAGGACACTGTTAATGGACATGTATTGCAAAGTGACTTGTTTTTGCAAGATCTTTAACATAAAAAGCAATCTTTGTAGTGAGACAACCCCTTTAAGTGCTGCCCACATATCCTTTACATTGGGGCTGTGGAAGCTTTCAGTAGCACCCCTAAACATTGTCAGAGGCAAAAACTTTAAAACAATATGTATTTTTTTTTTAAAGGGACAGTTACTTTATAAATATAACCTGAACAGAGATAAACAGGACAAATACCAGTCGGGTAAACCGACCGGTATCTGTCCTCTGCCGTGGGAACGCACCCTTAGGCTATGTCTACACAGCACAGGTTTTTGTTCGGATTTTTGGCGGATTCAGTGTTTAGAATCCTCTGAAAATCTGACTGTAACCTGTGCGGTGTAGCCCTCAATAGATAATCTGTGCTGTAATCTACACAGCACAGATTTTTTACTGAGGGAAACCTAAACTGCCCTCTGTCTGGCGGAATATACAACATGTTCTATATTCCTCCAGACCGCTGTACTGGGCCGCCGGGAAACCGAAATCCAACCACCGTATTTTGCCGCACGAAAATAAAAACGCCAGTGCGGTACAGTCCAGAAATGTGAAAATGCCATTGGATTTTGGACGGCATTTTCACTTTGCTGTGTGGACTCAGCCTTACTGTTTCTACTGGAATTAAGAGGATAAATATCAGCTATTTAATACTAACCAGATTGAGTAATTGATCATCAGTAAGTATGACCACTTCTATAAAAGCAGATGTTCTGGCAGTTTGCTGGCCTAGAGCATTTAGGTGTGTGTTAAGGACATGAGCAAAGATCTTAGAGAAGCAATTGTTGCTGCCTAATCAACAAGGCAAAATCCATAATTCAACAGTAAGAAAGATTATTCACAAGTGCAAAACATTCAAGACACTTGACAATCTTTAAAAAGTGGACATCCCACCAAATTCATCCCAGGGTCAGACTTTGCAGTGATCAGAGAAACAGCCAAAAGCCTATGAGCTGCACCTCAGACTCTACAGGCCTAAGCATGTTAAACATTTATTGTTTGTAACAGTACAATTAGAAAAATATTGAACAGGTATGGTTTGTCTGGAAGGGTTGCCAAAGATAAGTCTCCTGTTTTTGAAAAGTGGCAGCACAGCTTAAGTTTGCAAACTTGTGTCTAAACATACTGCAGGACTTCTGAAACAATGTCCTTTAGAGAGAGGAGATTAGTGTTGTATTTTGGATTCAGATTCAGGCTGACCTAAATTTTGGAGACGATGGTGGGAAAATCATGCCGCCAATCGCCAGCCTTTTTCCAGACGGGGAAAAGAAAGTCTTTCATTCATTAATGGCATACTGTTCCTTTTTTCTGTCAAGAAAAATGCTAGTGATTAGTTGCACGATTTTCCATCCATCTCCAGCAAAATTAGGATCAGTCCAAACTGACCTTACCCGAAGAAGGAGACCAAAGTGGAATGTTTGGTCATTATGCACAGCACCACTTTTGACAAAAAACAAACCCAGCATAACAGAACAAGCACCTTAAACCCTCTAACAATCATGGTAATCAAGGGTGAAGATTGGGGCTTGTTTTGCAGCCACAACCAGTTGACTATAAACTCCACCATATACTAAAGTATTCTAGGGTCAAATGGAAGGCCATCTATCCAACATGTAAAGCTTGGCCAAAACTGGGTCATGCAATGATCCCAAGCACACCAGCAAATCTACACCAGAAAGAAAAGAATCAATGTGTTGCAATGGGCCAGTCAAAGCCCAGACCTCAACCCAATTGAATTGCTATGACAGAGCTTTAAAGGGGTTTTGTCATAAGGCAAATTTCCCTTCTGAAGATGACTCGTTGAAAATGGGGAGAGAACCGTACTTGCACAATTCTCTCCCTTCTTTTCTATGGCAGTTATGTATATAGCCATATATAGTGTGTGCTCTGCTATATTCAGAACTCCCATAGACATGCAAGTGCGGCCCTTTTCCCATTCACAGAGGCCAGCTCGTAGCAAGCTATGAGCCGCCCTCAGAGCGAGATTTTGCTCAGTGGCAAAACCTCTTTAGGGAACTGTACATAAACCAATGCCCACAAACCTCAATGAACTGAACCAACGTATAAAAATAACTGGGTCAAAATTCCTCTAGGGCAATATGAGTGACTGATAGTCATACAGAAAACGATTGCTTATAGTTATTGCTGCTAAAGGTGACGCCACAAACTATAGATTCATGCACGTTTTTTTTTATGCCTAACTTTTTTCTATTTTGACTTAATTTTTGTTAAAATGAGGTAACTTTAACCCACCTTGAAAAGACCACATAACATATTTCACTGTCACTATTTACTTCAGACTTTTTCTACAGTTGAAACCAAAAGTTTACATACACTATATAAAAAGACACATATGAATGTTTTTCTCACTATCTGACATGAAATCAGAATAAACTTGTTTTAGGACAGTCCGGATTACCGAAATTATTTATATTTGTCAAATGCCGGAATAATGAGAGAGAGAGCATTTTTTAAGGCATTTTTATTACTTTCTACAAAGTCAATAAAACATGCACTAGGATTACTATACCTATATAGAGAATTGTGGACTTGCCCAAGTCTGGATCCTCCTTGGGTGCAATTTCTAGATATCTGAAGGTGCCTCGTTCATCTGTACAAACATTTCTATGCAAGTACAAACAAAATGAGTATGTCCAGCCATCATACTGCTGAGGAATGAGACTGGTTCTGTGTCTCCAAGATGAACCTGCTTTGGTCCGACATGTGCATATCAAACCAAGAACAAAAGACCTTGAAAGTCAGAAGCTATTAGATTGTGTCATTATCCACAGTGAAACGAGTAAGGTATCAATATGGGCTGAAAGACTGCTCTGCCATGAAGAAGCCATTACTCCCAAAGGAAAATATAAAAGCCAGATTAATGTTTGCAAATGCACACAGGAACAAAGACCTACATTTTTGGAGACATGTCCCGTAGTCTGACGAAACTAAAATTGAACGGTTTGTCCATAATGACCATTGTTACATTTGGAGGAAAAAGGGAGAAGCTTGGAAGCCTAAGAACACCATCCCAACTGTGAAATACGGGGGTGGCAGCATCATGTTGTGGGGTTGTTATTTTGCAGCAGGGACCAGTGCACTTTACAAAATAGATGGCATGATGAGGAAAGAAGATTATATGGCAATACTGAAGCAACATCTCAAGATATCAGCCAGGAAATTAAAGCTTGGGTGGAAATGGGTCTTCCAAATAAACATTGACCCGAAGCTACTGCCCAACTGGTTACAAAGTGGTTTAAGGATAACCAAGTCAATGTTTTGGAGTGGCCATCACAAAGCCCGAATCTGAATCCTATTCAAAATTTTTGGGTAAAGCTGAAAAGGCAGGTGCGAGCAAAGCGATCTACAAACATGGCTTAATTACACCAGTTCTAGCAGGAGGAATGGGCCAAAATTCCTACCAACTATTGTGAGAAGCTTGTGGAAGGAAATCCAGAACGTTTGACCCAAGTCATAAAATTTAAGGGCAATGCTACCAAATACTAATGAAATGTATGTAAACTTTTGACTTTGTATAAAGTCATAAAAATGCCTTAATAATGTATCTCTCGCTCATTATTTTGGCATTTGGCAAATAGAAACAATTTTGGTAATCCTAATTGACCTAAAACGGGTAAGGTTTATTCTGATTTCATGTCAGATAGTGAGAAAAACATTCATATGTGTCTGTTTATATAGTGTATGTAAACTTCTGGTTTCAACTGTATGTCCTTGTACGTAAAACCATAGAATTCAAAGAGTGTATACTTTTTGTTTTTCAATGACCATTTTATTTTCTGCAGCTAGTTTCTGTTCTATGACTGAAGAAATTGTAAGAACCAGTATGAAAATACTCATGATGTTTAATACTGACAGTACTTTATAGACAAGTTGTCTTTTATCATTGCTGTGCCTAGAAGGAATGGTCTTGGTTTTTATATGGAGCAAATAGAATGTGAGTTACATATTTTCAGCCCTGCCTTGTAGAATTGCACTAAGGAATGGCAGGCTAATCATTACACCTAGTGCATCATTATAATGTAATAGAGCAGGAATGATTGATGACTTCATATATCTGTATCATCTCTACTCAGATGTGGGAGGAAGCCATTACCCTGGGCAAAGAACTGGCAGAGCAATATGAAAATGAAATGTTTGACTATGAGCAGTTGAGTGAATTACTGGTAAGTTGTTGGTTTTTATTTTTTACTTGTTTCTGTTTTTATTGATGAAAGCTAATACTAATATCTTATTTGATGTCAAATTGTAAGAACCTGAGAGAATTAGTGCAACTATTTGTATTGGTGACCTGTCTTTTATTATGGATTCAGTATCAACCACCATTGCAGGGTTCAGAGATGCACTTTTATGATGGTGATTAATTAAAGTCCCTGGCATATAATATAACTTTAAAGCTTTTTGCAGCCTCCACTAGAGAGCTCACTGCACATGAATCGTGCATCTAACTCAGGGGTGTCAAACTGCGGCCCTTCAGCTGTTGGGAAACTACAACTCCCATCATGCCCACTGTTATAGATTATATAAATTCATGATGGGAGTTGTAGTTTCCCAACAGCTGGAGGGCCGCAGTTTGACACCTGTGATCTAACTCAATAATAATAGTATGCACTAGGCTCCATCTAGTGGTAGCTGCAGGCAGCCAGAATGTTAGGTTTTAGTCAGGGGATTTGGAGCTTTGTATCAGAAAAACAAAGTTGTAACCACAATGTAAATATACAGTGAGGGAAATAATTATTTGATCCCTTGCTGATTGTGTAAGTTTGCCCACTGACAAAGACATGAACAGTCTATAATGTTAAGGCTAGGTTAATTTTAACATTGAGAGATAGAATATCCAAAATAAAATCCAGAAAATCACATTGTATAAATTCTATAAATTTATATGCATTTTGCAATGAGATATTTTATCCCTCTGGCAAACAAGACTTAATACTTGTTAGCAAGCACAGCAGTCAGATGGGTTTTTGTAGGTGATGATGAGGTTTGCACACGTCAGGAGGAATTTTTGTCCACTCCTCCATGCAGATAATCTAAATCATTAAGATGTTGAGGCTGTCGCTTGGCAACTCGAAGTTTCAACTCCCTCCATAAGTTTTCTATGGGATTAAGATCTGGAGACCTTAATGTGCTTCTTTTTGAGCTGCTCCTTTGTTGCCTTGGCTGTATGTTTTAGGTCATTGTCTTGCCGGAAGACCCAGCCATGACCCATTTTTAATGTCCTGGCAGAGAGAAGGAAGTTGTCACTCAGGATTTTACGGTACATGGCTCCATCCATGCTCCCATTGATGCGGTGAACTAGTCCTGTGCCTTTAGCAGAGAAACACCCCCAAAACATAATGTTTCCATCTCCATGCTTGACAGTGGGGATGGTGTTCTTTTGGTCTTAAGCAGCATTTCTCTTCTTCCAAACACGGTGAGTTGAGTTAATGCCAAAGAGCTAAATTTTTGTCTCATCTGACCACAGCACCATCTCCCATTTACTCACAGAATCATCCAGGTGTTCATTGGCAAGCTTCAGATGGCCTGTACATGTGCCTTCCTGAGCAGGGGCACTGCAGTTACCAATGGTTTTGTTGGTGATTGTGGTCCCAGCTGCCTTGAAATCATTAACAAGTTCCCCCCATGTAGTTTTAGGCTGATCTCTCACCTTCCTCATGATCAAGGATACCCCACGGGGGGAGATTTTGCACTGTGCCCCAGATCGATGTCGATTGACAGTCATTTTGTATTTTTTCCATTTTCTTACTATTGCACCAACAGTTGTCTCCTTCTCACCCAGCATCGTTGATCTTGTCCCTGACATCCTTAGAAAGCTCTTTGGTCTTGCCCATGTTGTAGAGGTCTGACTGATTGAGTCTGTGGATAGGAGTCTTCTATAAAGGTGACTATTTAAGACAGCTGTCTTTAATGCAGGTACCGAGTTGATTCGAAGCGGCTAACTGGTCTGTAGGAGCCAGAACTCTTAATGGTTGGTAGGGGATCAAATATTTATTTCTCTCAGCAAAATGCAAATAAATTTATATAATTTATACAATGTGATTTTCTAGATTTTATTTTTGATATTCAATCTCTGTGTTAAAATTAACCTACCCTTAAAATTATAGACTGTTCATGTCTTTGTCAGTGGGTAAAACTTACACAATCAGCAAGGGATCAAATAATTATTTCCTTCACTGTATATAAAATCAGCAACACAGAACCCTGGGCATAAAAAAATATAATAATGGTAAAAGTTGGATGTTCACTTGAATGATGGGAGTTAAGAGGTGACAAATTAATAACGCCTTGTCTGGTGTGGGAGACTGGACAGAAGTGAACATGATACTGCAGTGAAATAGGATTTTAACTTTTAATGGCTACTGATCGGTGCAGTTTACTGAATATTGCTGGCACCTGAAATATCTAATAATCCAGACTGTTCTCCTAATGAGAGAGTTACTCCTGGCGGTCTCCATAGACCACTGCTCGTACACCATGTACTTGCTCATCTCCAAGTTTCTTCTTTTCTCTAATACTTTTCTTTTTTTTGTAGAAAAAACAAGCACAGTTTTTTGAAAACATCGTGAAAGTTATCCGGCCAAAACCTGACTACTTTGCCGTTGGATATTTCGGACAAGGATTCCCCACATTCCTTAGGGTACATTTAAAATTAATGTACAATCCGTTTATGCTGCAGTCTGCCTGGCATTGCATGGTTTGAGGCATGGCTGGCCAACTATTTATTATAACTGTATTAATCTAAGTTTGTTACTTGCTTTATGTGCTGCGTGTGCTGTATGTGACTGCATAACACGTAAGTACCCACTACTTGTGTGCTGTCAAGGTATCATTAAAATGTATATGTTTCATGTCATAAAGTAACAACAGGAAAACCCTCATCTATGTATTAAAGGGGTTGTCCCATAAGTGACAGACCAGTTAATATGAAATCCCAGGAAAGTTGCTGTCTGCAGCTCACTTTCTTTGCACCTGGAACTGCAGGGAACATAAAATATTATAAGTAAAGGCTGACTAATTAATACGTGAATACCAGTGTCCAAAAGAGTTTTGTAGAATTGTTAAAAGGATACTTCAATGTTTGGAGGTTGTAGCAGGGTATATTGATGGGGATTGTCATAATGTCTTTTAATAAATGACCTAACAGGATAGTTATACTTGAAACCTTTATAAGGTGTCAACTTTCTATAGACTTGTGATATGTTGTCAGTCTAAATATTATCTGCAGAATGTCGCATAGAAGAAAAAAAGATTCTTGAAATTCAAGGCGTTTTTGCCACAGAGGAAAGGTGTGTGCCTGGAAAGCTGTAAGTCCACCAGCTGGAACATATCAAAAATCCTTCACCCCAAGAAGTGTTAAAACCAGTACCATAGAGTACAAATCTTGATTTATTTACACATCCATACCTAAAAACATTGGGTAATGTGTAGGTTACAGAATACATTTACACATTTCAGGCAATATATGCCTATGTTCACAGCAAGTGAGCAAGAGCATACTGTATATGGCCCGAAACACGTAAGCGTATTCTGTAACCTACACACATTACGCATGTTTTTACTTATGGTTGTGGAAATAAATCAAGATTTGTACTCTATGATGCTGGTGCTGGTTTTAACACTTCTTGATGTGAAGGAATTTTGATAAATATTATCTGACTACTATCAGCCCAGCACCTCCATGAACTTGCACTTTTAGTTCAATTTCTATTTTAGAGAAACATTAGAATTGGACAAGTTGGGTCAATATTTAAATTAAAATGAGCGTCTGTTAACACCTGGATTGGGTATACCGAGAGAAAAATAACCCCATACAAAAAAATCAGCCCCTCATCCTGGAGCAGGTTCTTTAATTGTGTGCATGAACCTCCTATCCTGTTCCCTTCCTATTCTTGATAGGATAGAAACCTAGCCCCTCCACTCTCCAGGGATGTTCTTCCTCCCTTACTTGCTATTTCTATGACTCCGGTGTAGCAGGAAGTGATATTTTCCGTTCAGATGGCGCCATGCTGAGCTTATTGTTAACAGCTGCATGGGCTGCTTCTTCGGCTGTAGGATATGGACCAAGGAGCTTCGTTATTGAAGATAAATACCACTGTGTTATTAATCTACCTGCAGAGAATATCAAGGTGTTGCCGCAGCTTTAACTAAAAGGGCTGTCACTGGTGAGCTGAGAATTGCTGAGCATTGAAATTATTAGCTGGTTCTGTCCAACAAGCAATTTTCCAGCTTAGACACATTATGTGTGTAGTAAAAGAGTGAATAATGCAAACTGTGAACTGCGTTTTAAACATCTTTATTAATCCAAGACTGGTTTCTCTTCACGAGCCAGTGGGCCTGCGTTTGTGCGGAAATGCATTTATTGCGTTTTACACTCTCTGGGCAGGGGGGTCATTTTGTCACTACTGTACATTAGCCAGGGAACAGCTATGTTTCATTGCCTGTTTAATGCATTGCTGACAAAGAATTTGATTTTAGAACCGACTTCCTCGCCCCTTTTATTTCAATTTGTCTTTAGCACCCTTGTCAATAATTTACTTTTCATGCTTTTATGTTTGATGAATTTACCTTACATAACTTTCTCCACATCAGAACCAAATTTTTTTTATAGTGTGCTCAAAATCTGCAAGTTATAAATTGCACAGAAGTAGGTCAGCAAAAGTAGGAATTCATTGCCTGCTGGCAATCTTATTAAAACTATAATACCCTGTTTTGTTTCTGCCAGCCTTGCCACTAATATTGAGCTGCAAACATTAAATAAAGGTCACATGGGCAGGCACGGTAAGGTTTGCTGGCTGCTCGTATTTGTACACTTTGATTCCCAGATGAAAAAGTCGTTTCTGCTTTTCTATTTGGTAAATGGGACACATACAGACTAGTCATAGTGCAATTAACAGCTAGAGTTCTATTCATTACTGAGAGGGCTTTTCCCAGTCAATGTGGGCTGATGATTTCTTGTAATGGAAAGCAGCGTCCTGCACTGGGTATCCAGCAGTGTTAGGGGCTCCTGACCATATGCTACCAATATCTTAGAAACAGGAGAATTTATGTTGGTGCCTGAAACTACCCCGAACATAGAAACAATGTTTAGCGTAGGCTGAGAAAGCAATAGCCCATAGAAAGAGAATTACATAATCTCAATCTATTTTATAATTTCACAGTTTCAGATTTTGCCTTTTTTTTTTTTTAAACCGGTAACATTAAACATATATGCAAGACATAAAGCATATACAGTATCTCACAGAAGTGAGTACACTCTTCACAATTTTAGAAATATTGTATTATATTTTTCATGGGACAGCACTGTAGATATGATATTTTGATACAATGTAAAGTAGTGAGAGTACAGCTTGTATAACAGTGTAAGTTATGTGTGCCCTCAAAATAACTGAACACACACCAAGTGAGTACACCCCTAGGTGAAAATGAACAAGTTATGCCCAAAGTGTAAAAATTTTGTGTGGCCAAAATTATTTTGCAGCACTGCCTTAACTCTCTTGAACATGGAGTTCACTAGCGCTCCATGACGACATCACATAGCTGGTGAATATTAGAGACCTTGCTCTCCTCCACCTTCCTTTGAGGATGCCCCACAGATGCTCAATAGGGTTTAGGTCTGGAGACATGCTTAGACCGTTTAGCACCTTTAGCCTCATTTTCTATAGCAAGGCAGTGGTCGTCTTGGTGGGGTTTTTGGGATCGTTATAATGTATGAATACTGCCCTGAGGTCCAGTTTCCGATCGTGTTCTTATTCAGTATGTCACAGTATATGTTGGCATTCATGGTTCCCTCAATGAACTGTAGCTCCTCACAGCCGGCAGTACTCATGCAGCCCCAAATCCTGATACTCCTACCACCATGCTTAACTGTAGGCAAGACACACTTGTCTTTGTACACCTCACTTTGTACACCTCACATGCATGACACCATCTGAACCAAATTATTTTTTATTGGTCTCATTAGACCACAGGACATGGTTTCAGTAATCCATATCCTTAGCCTGTTTATCTTCAGCAGACTGTTTGCAGGCTTTCCTGTGTGTTATCTTTAGAAGAGGCTTCCTTTTGTGACAACAGCCATGCAGACCAATTTGATGCAGTATATGGTCTGAGCACAGACAGGTTGTCCTCCCACCCCTTAAACCTCAGCAACAATGCTGCCAACACTCATCTCTATTTTGTAAAGACAATCTCTGGATATGATGCTGAGCACATGCACTCAACTTCTTTGATCGACATTGGCAAGGCCTGTTCTGAGTGGAATCTGTCTTGCTAAACCACTATGGTCTTGGACACCGTGCTGCAGGTCAGTTTCAGGGTGTTGGCAATCTTTTTATAGTCTTGGCAAATAATATATAGAGCAATAATTCTTTTTTCAGTTCCTTAGAGAGTTATTTTCTGTGAGATGCCAGTGACCAATATGAGAGAGCATGAGAGTGATAACACCCAAATTTATAAAAAACTGATACCTTGTAACAAAAAAGAGTCACATGACTGGAAAAAAAAATGGCAAATTGGACACAATTAGTTTTTTTCACTTGTGGATTTACTAACTTTTGCTGCCAGCGGCTGTATTGAGTTAATTTAACGGCACACCAAACTTACTACTACTAATACTACTTTACATTGTATCAAAGTGTCAATTATTCAGAGTTGTCCCAAGAAAATATTTAATACAATTTTTACTAAAATATGAGGGGTATACTCAATTTTGTGAGATACTGTACATTGGCTATAGAAATAAACTTGTCATATGATGGTAGCATATCTGTATTGTCCATGATGATGTATGAAAAAGTTCAATCAATCCCACAAGAAAAAAAAACATACTGTAAAATAATCCAGGCTTTACAAAATTCCAAACTCCTTGGAATACGGTTATGGGGAAATGGTGTCATTGTCAAAGTACACATGTATGGATATTTAATGTAATTGCATAAAGAATAACATAGAAAGAAAATGAACCAGCTCACCGGAACAGGGACCGCACGGACTTGTGAGGTAACACGAAATGCACAGTAAACGGAAGACTGTCCAGCTTTCTCCAAAAGGCAAATCTTTATTTGCTATGATTAATGGCCCACGTGACCTGAAAAAGTTTCATAGTTTCATAGTTTGTAAGGCTAAAAAAAGACAAGTCGTCCATCTAGTTGAGCCTGTTGTGCTAAGGTGTTGATCCCGAGGAAAGGGAAAAACCCCCAATGAGGTAAAAAGCCCAAATTTTCCTCATTTTAGGGAAAAAAATTCCTTCCTGACTCCAATCTGGCAATCAGAAAAATCCCTGGATCAATGACCCCTCTCCTGAATCCTAGTCACTGTAACTTGTTATATTATTACGCTCCAGAAATACATCAAACCCTTTTTGAACTTTGGTTATTGAATTCACCATGACCAGTCCCTCTGGCAGAGAATTCCATAGTCTCACTGCTCTTACAGTAAAGAATCCCTTTCTATGGTTTATGTAGAAACTTTCGTGCCTCAAGACGTAAAGATGACCTCTTGTTATAGTTACAGCCCTGTGTATAAATAAATCTTGGGAGAGATCTCTATATTGACCTTTTATGTATTTTAAAATATTTATTATGTCCCCCCGAAGCCTTCTTTTCTCTAAACTAAATAACCTAATCTTGCCAATCTTTCTGTGTTACTGTAGTCCACCCGTCCTTTTATTTTTTTTTGTTGCCCCGCCTTTGTACCTGTTCAAGTTCTACAATGTCTTTCCTGTGCACGGTGCCCAAAACTGTACACAATATTCCATGTGTGGTCTAACCGGTTATTGTATAATGGGAGAATTATGTTCTCATCATGTGCATCTAGGCCCCTTTTTAATGCACCCCTGATCCTATTTGCTTTGGCTGCTGCTGCCTGGCACTGGCTGCTACAATTAAGTTTACTGTCCACCAGGATTCCCAAGTCCTTCTCCATGCACTTTGACCCAGTGATTTTTCCATTTAAATGTCAGTAACGTGTAATGGATTTCACTCTTCCCCATGTGCATAACCTTGCATTTATCAGTGTAAACAAGTTAGCGTCAGTGTGTTGGCTGTATACTTCACTTTTAAACTTGGAATAAAGATTTGCCTTTTGGAGAACGCTGGACACTCTTCCGTTTACTGTGCATAAAGAATGACAAATAACTTATCCTTATATTTAAATGCAGATGTACAAGAATTCAAAAATAGACCAAGACACAGAAGGGTAGGAAAGGATAGGAGTAGTGCTTAAAATGTAACCTCTCAATTTGCTAATTTCTTTTGGGCTCTAAGCAGCAGAAGGATAAATTTCACTATAAATGGAAAATCTGTAGCATAGTCCCCAACTATCGTGCATAATTCAGGACACTGGTCTCCTTTTATGAAATGGAAGGGATCTTTTGGGCATCCTGACGTTCTAGTGCCATGCTGTAACCACAGTCCACATCCCTTTATAGTGAAACTATTTATTTGCTTTATCCAATAATTACTCTGAAGCTTTAATTAGTACAGGCAGTCCCCAACTTGCGTCATTCCGACTTGCAAATGTCCCCTAGTTACGAACGGGGACTTATGTGACGCCCCATAATATCAGAATGTCGCAAGACTCCGTCGTTCCTCTTCCTGCCAGCCGCAGCACAGCAGGTCATCCCAGTCCTCCTGCCGTCTACCCACTTCAGTCTTCCTAAAGCGCTCTTCAGTGCCGGGACAGCTCTCCCTTACGTTACTTTTATTGGCCTTGACACCGCAGGTCCATTGGTACAGGTCCTTCCCCACCCCCAAACACACATGGTTTTTCCCTGCCACCTGCACTGTAATAACATCCATACAATTAGCCCATGTGCAGCATGCTGGCACTTGTAGTTGTGGAACTTAAGTGCCAGCATGCCACACCAAAAATGTACTAATTGAATGAGTGATGATTAGTACAGGTGTTTAACATCTGCTGCGGCATGCTAACACTTGTACTTCCACAGCTACTAGCTGTTATGGAACATGGAGCTACAAGTGCCAGCATGCCACAGCAGCACGTGTTAAACACCTGTACTTATCCGCACCCATACAATTAGTCCACGTGCGGTGTGGAATACTGCCATTTGTAATTTTGGAAATACAACTGCCAGCATGCCACAAGGCACATTAACGAAGTATACCTGTTCCAACTTATGTACATATTTAACTTCAGAACAAACCTACACCTATTGTTCTACACCCTATACCGTTCGTAACCCGGGAACTGCCTGTATCATTCTAGCAACATACTACATTAGATTTCTGTCACTAGTATGAAGGTTTCGAAGTCGTAAGTCCTTTAAACACGTACTACGTATGTGAATGACAGCAAAACAGTCTGTTTTTTTTTTCTTTTGAGCAGTATGCACCACATTTGTAATATGTGTCTTTTCTGTATTTTGCAGAATAAAGTCTTCATTTACAGAGGCAAGGAATATGAGCGCCGTGAAGACTTTGAGGCTCGACTATTGACTCAGTTTCCCAATGCAGAAAAGATGAAGACGACATCACCGCCAGGCGATGAAATAAAGAATTCTTCTGCACAATGTATCCTTAAAGAATTCAATATTAGAAATAAGAGTATGGTTCACGTAAATGTGAACCCATGTCCTTTTCATGATGAGGACAGAACCAGGGCATATTTCTCCCATGATGTGGAGCTGACCCAGATGTGTTTTCATCTGGGTCAACTCTACACTAAGGACTAAGATATGTTTTCCATTGATTAGGAAAGGTCTAGGGTTCATTTCTCCTATGATGTGTCGAAGAGTAGTATTTTTTCCTCTCATAATTTGGAATCAGCTGTATTATATTTCTATAGTGAGAGAAGACTTATACTAAGGATCAGGCTGCACACTTCCCATAAAATTAGATAAACAAGGGTGCTTATATCCCTATGATGAGAAAAGGACTACACCGCATCTTCCCATTTTTGGAAGAGGATAATGGTGTTCATCCTCTGCATTATGTTATATAATAATAGTAATAAAACACATACATTTAGGGCGACATGTATGTACGGGGCTGCACCAGTAGTCTTGCGTCCTTTCATCCCAAAAACTGGCTCAGCCCTGTTCCCCAGATTTATAATCAGGCACACTTCAAAATTAGGCGCATTATCGGGCGACCACTGCACTTTGTAATGCGCCTGAGATCGTTGGGCGTTCTGAAAGCGTGTTGAACCACAACCGTATGATGCTTCACATTTATGACAGGAGGACAGCAAAACTGGGCACATTAATGCTAGAACAGGTATACCAAGTTAAAAATGGTTGTACCTAGAGCCTGATTTGTTGTTTTGGAGCTAGAAAGCGCCTAATCTGTGACCCACAGTAGAATAGGTTCATAAATTCAGGCGCATTCTACGCTACTAATGCACGCAAAAAAAGGCGTCTGGGCACCAAAATACATACATGTCGCCCTAAATGTAGAAAATGCCATTCTTCCACTCTAAATCTCCTACTTTTCAATGATTCTATTGTGTATTATAGAACAACTAAAAGTGTGAAATAAAGAAATAATCTTTATGTGTACCAGTAACCTAGCAATCAAAAATGTAAAATTGTCCCTTTATCTAAAAAGAATAGAAAGTTGTCTGGGCAGGTCAGTCCACACCAGCCATACGGAATGAAAATGCAATAAGATGTCAGCATGTCCATTAACCCATGTTTATTTCACATTATGTACAATACACAGCAAGTGAGAAACATTTTGGTTTTAAATAAGCTTTTGTCAAGTACCTTGATAAAGGCTTGTTGTAAGCTGAAGCGCTGCCCGCTTGCTGTGCATTTCTGAGTTGTAAAATAAAAATGGATTAATGGATATGGTGATGTAATACTGCATTTTCACAGGAGCTCCACTGTCACTCCTCCTCCCTGTGCTGTGTCTGTAAGACAACTGACTGCAGCAGGAGCCTCCCCCTCTGCCCCATCTGTCATGGGACAAAAGCACTACTGTTCACAAGCCTAAAATGGAACCAATCAGCAGAAGATTAACCCATTTGTTCTCCACAGCCTTTCTACAAGACTGTTGGACTTTGGGTAAGATTATCTCCTGCTTGTTGTTCTGATTTTGTTTCCCCTAGATTTCAGGTTCCTCTAATAGTAATGATTCAAAAAATCACTGCTTCTCCTTCATATAGGAATGCAAAATAAGAATATTTGTTAATAATCCAAAAAATATTTCACAATTTAAATAAGACTGTTAAAGACAAATTATATGTGGCTCAGCTCACTGTATTGCAGAATAACAGGAAATCAGTGCCAAGAACCTTTGGCAATATAGATACTTCACCAAGCATTTTTATAGCACATCCAAACTGCTCTCAGAAGTCTCACTGCGGGCATTTGTCAAATGGTGGAAAGAAAATAGAAATAAATAAGTCAGTGTTTTTCCTGGTGCTTTGGGGCACTCTACACACCTCAGGCCATAGAGGGAAATATAAAAGAGCTGCCATTAATTAATTATATTAAAGGGAATGTGTCATCAAAAAATCAGTGTCATTGTTTAAGTCCCATTTTTATGTTAAACACATTTTTTTTAGGAGGGTTTTTTTTTTTCATATCACTTTCAATATTTTTTAATAATTCTTAAGTCTTGCAGTTTTCACTCTGGCCACTAAGCCTTGTTTGCACTGCTTTAACAGCAGTCAGAGAGATGCTTTACAGTAGCTTCATGCACATAGGAGACTTAAGACTGACTCAGTCCCATTCACTTCTATAGGAGAGTTTTCTAGTCCTGTTCTGTGACCTGGGAAGAAATCAGTGTGCAGGGAGGTGAAAGGGTGAACTGTGACTATCTCCTCTTGTGACTGGTGGATCCTGTGTTATCTATTCACACTGGTGTCTCCTTTCCGTTTGACCCTCTTTGTGTTGATAATGAGAAGACAACTGAGACTCTTTTTGTACAGAACAGGACGTGTCAGACTATTATTAGGCTTAGTGGCCAAAGTGAAAACCGCAGGACTTAAGAATTATTAAAAAATATTGAAAGTGATATGGAAAATAAAAAAAATTAAAAAAAATTTAAAAAAGTGTTGAACATAAAAATGTGAGTTAAACAAGAAGTCATTTTTGATGACACATTCCCTTTAAATGTAATGAACATTTAGATAGCTAGAGAGCCCATAAAAATAACTTTCTAAGGGTAGGTCTACACAGCACAGAAATACCGTCGATTTTTGGCAGAATCAGTATTTTGAATCCGCCGAAAATCCGACGATATACTGTGCTGCATAGACTGCAATAAAAAATCCGTGCTGTAGTCTATACAGCACAGAATTTTTACTGTTGCGTTTCAAATCCGGCATAATATGCAACATGTGGCATTTTCATCGGATTCCCATACATGCTATTGTACGGGGTCAATGGCAAATCCGAAAACTGGCCGTGGCTTTAGCGCAAAGCCACGCCAAAAACTGCGGTCCAGCAAATATGAAAATGCTGTCGGAGTTTGGAAGGCATTTTGACATTTGCTGTGTAGACCTAGTCTAATACGACCTTTATTACGTAGTTACTTAGCTTTTCACTTATGGAACTACATTAACAGGCTCGTTTTTATCTTTAGTTATTACAATCAGATATTCAGTGTTTCACAGTGAAGCCGTTACTTGAGCTGCCACCAAAGTTCAAGAATAAACCAGTCTCTGAGCAGATCTTAAGGTATGTACAGACAGGGCAGTACTGGTGGTATGGTACTCCTGTCGGGTGACCTGATCACATTTTATAAAAAAAAAAAAAAAAAAAAGGGGGGGGGGGGCTGCTGATAGGTTGCAGTATTGAAACTAGTAATGGCCAGGGGTGGCCCAGATCTTCAGCTGTATTACGCCCTGAAATTACGTATTGCAGCTCTGTGTACAGACTCATAGTAAGTCTCCAGCTTCTCTTTAAAGAGAGCTTTCTTTTAAAAAAAAGGCAATCGTCGTATGATCATTGAAGGTGCAACTCCTGGAACCCTGACTGATCAGCAGAATGAAAAGGCTTTGGTGCCTGCTGAATTGACACTGCTTCTTTCATTGCTTATTCAAGCTTAGCAACATACCTAACGTGTGGATATTCCTGGTGCAGCAGCTCAGTACCACGAATTTAAATTGGGTGAGCGGTAGTACCAGAATTCAGACAATGAAATGTCCTTTGAAAACCCAAGTAATTTCCCCCAATGAATTAAGTAATAAAGTAACTGCATTTTCATTTATACATATCATATTATATAGCCAACAAGAAGGGGGTTTAGAGGGTGTTATCTAACAAAGTGGGAATACAAATGTAGTCTGCCAGTAGAAAAGTTGACAGTGTTGTAGCCAAATACAACTTGAATTAGGTGGGAAATAACTGGCAAGGTGTGCCTACCAGGTGGCAAATGAGCCAGAAGTTGAGTTCTAGGAGATCATTTTCCAGTGGTATTACCAGTATTAATTTTTGCTAATTAAGAGTAAATGCTGATACATTCTTTGTTTTGCTATTCTATATTATGCACATAATTATGTGGGCAACCATCTTGTTTTAACAACACCTAGGGAAATGCTTTACTGCAGCTAAATGAAAGCTAGGATCTTAGAAAATAAAAAAAACCCCTACTACCTGCCTCTGTTCTAGTGCTGCCGAGGTCTGCGCCTACTCCGGTCAGAGAGCCGATTAGCGGCTGCAGCGGTTATGTGTATTGCCTGACATTACCTTTTAGAAACCTTCATTTCCAAACGGTGATGGCAGGAATTGTCATGTCACTGCTGCAGCAACGATGTTCTGATTGCTAGCACCAGAAAGAAAACAGAAGCCTTAGCATCTATTCTGATGCTGTTTTTTTTTTTTTTTTGTTAAGCCCTGTGGCATAAAGTGAAACTGCACTGTCTATAAACACTGTGATTTGGCCATTTTTGTCAACTTGCATTTGTCTGGGTATTGTAGCTGAAAACAGGTCCGTGTGAGAGAACTTTTTGAAGGCTACTAAGGCGGATTTTCTTTTGTGGAAACTACTGTGGAAAAACTTAAAAGATTAGTATACACTGGCCATGGACAGTAAATGTATGTTGTTGGTGGTACATTTTGCTTCATTTGATTAAGATTTGTGCCCCTCGGTCATATTGCTGTTTTAATTGATAAGTCTGTAGCAAAGAAAAACCCCAGAGCCACTAGGAGGTAATAGGCCTAAGACATGGCAAAGTCTTTTCCTCAAATAGATTTTGGGATATTGGTGAATAAAAGACATTTATTGGGTTTCTACTTTGTTGAAGAGCTGATGGATAGTCATATCATGATATAGACCCTTTGCTTGGTTTGGATGGAAATGTCTATTTTACTGTTAGCTGTTCATGCCTTTATTACTAGCAAACGCTGTGCAATCTGACATGGTACCCAATTTAGAGAAGTATGGTAAAGTCAAACCATTTGAGTCTTTTTGTATGGGGTCTTGCAGTTCTGCTGTGGGTATTGGCTTAAGGAGGCTTGGAGGAAAGGGCCAGGATGTCAATGGTGTGAGATCATATGCAGGTAGCACTAGGATGCAGTTGTAGTGTAATTGTTGCATGACTGCAGTAGGGTCAGCATTGGACTTTCTTTGTTGGAGGTCCTGTTGGGGAGCTCTTGCAGTTGCCATTTTTTAAATATTTGTACCATGCCTGAGGCAAGTTTTAGTAAATAGTTACCCATGAGTGATGAGTGGCTGACGTGCAGACAATGAGCCTTAACTTGCTATTAAGTTACATGTAAAAAGTTCAAAAGTCAAATTTTATTGTTTCTTGCTGTTTCAGTGGAGTATTGGGGCAGAAAATTAAAGGGATTGTCTCACTACAAGGATTTCTTTTTATGTTAAAGATCTTACACAAACAAGTCACTTTGCAATATGTGTCCATTAAAGGCATGTCCCCACGGCAAGGGTTTTCAGCCGGTTTGCGGTTTTTCAGACCGCCTGAAAAACCGGCCGAAAATGAGCACAATGGTGCTCTATGCAAAACCTGTGAAGCAGTCCCCACTGCACAGGTTTTGCCGTCGGACGGTTTTGCCGCCGGCGGCAAAACATTGTAGAAGCACAATCTTCCGTCCGGTATCCCGACGGAAGATGTGCTTCTCAATGGGAGGGGGGAGGGCTGTTCTCCGCTCATCGGTATTTGTCCTGTGCAGTGGGAACGCGCCCTAACAGTATCCTGCCTATTCTTAGATATCTCCTCTTGCTTGGGCTGCATCAGCTCCTCCGGTCGCTATAGCTACAGGCCTGTTTACTCTCTCCTGATAGGCTGCAGCACTGGTTGCTATAGCTACAGACCTGGCTTTTACTGCAGCCTAGTAGAAGCCAGTAAACACGCCCCTGAATTCAAAATTTAACCAAGAAAAGAGGACTGAGGTAAGATGAATCAATGCAGTGAGACAACCCCTTTAAGGGTCCGTGACATGGTTTGTCCAATTTTGGCACTGTAATTTCAGTGATTGTTGGTTAAGTTGATGACCCCCCTCCTGTCTAAAGATTTCTAGCAGGTACAGTAAGGGTATGTTCACATGGTGTCTTCACGCCGTATGAACATCCGCTTTTCTGATGCGTCTCTGGGTCCATCAGAACGGACCCAGAGACGCATCTAACAATTAGCAGTGACTTTATCACTGCCGGCAATGACAGACACCGTGTGAACATACCCTTATAGTCATGTAGCAAGTGAACAGGGTTTATTAAGGGCAGATGGTTTGCTTTAAGAAGAGATTGATAGGCTGCTTTCACACAGCGCAGTTTTGATGCAGTTTTAACTGCGCTCCAATTAAACTGCCTTTATTACCAGCAAACTTTTTACAGTTGTCTAAACTGTTTGGAAATTGAGTCATCAATTAGTGTGTTTGTAATCCACAAGACTTCACACACAGTAACTCATTACTTATTTGAAACACCTTTTCAAACAAGAAGCTTGCTAGTAATAAAGGCAGTTTAATTGAAGTGCAGTTAAAACTGCACCAAAACTGCACTGTGTGAAAGCACCCATAAAGTTCACTTATCTGTAGTTCCTGCAGACTCTCTTGTGGGACAGAACTCTCTAGTTTTCTAGGGCCTGCCTATGCGTCACTTTAAAAAGTAAATGGCCTCTGGCTTCAGTGATATCTGCAGGAGACAGTAATCATGTAGGGCGGCTAATAGATCCACATTTCAACACGTTTTATGGCTTCCTGTTCACTCCTGTTAGGGCCTTCAGTACTTGAAATGCAAGGTTAGTCCCATTTTCGAAGCTGCTGTGCAAAGTTCCATCTGCACAGGATATAGGGCTAGACAGTGGTGTGACTTCACAAATAAAGGAAACAGGACTTAAAGGGGATTTGCCAAGAGACCATTTAAGTAGGTCTCTCCTTAGTACAGGCAGAATGTCAACAAATCATGCTGAGTCATGAAGCTGCAGGGGAGGAGGGGATGAGATGAGTGAGGAGTGAGGAATCCAAGGGAGCGTCTCAAAACTTAAGTGAAATAATAAACGGTACAACAGTGGATTGTCAATACAGCAAGGCACAGCCTGATAGACTGCACTGTCAGGAGCCTTATCTGCTAAGATGCTAATGTAATGTAAACAAATCATGGAGCTGAAAGAGAGAGAGAGAGACACACACACACAGCCAGAGAACGAGCTGCATAAGCTGCTGCTCCTGTGACATGTTCACTGAAATAAGCAAACTATAACTTTGTGGATTCTATATACAAAAGAGAACACCTATTCTACACAGCAGCTTGAAAGCTTCTTCATGTTCTCTGTCATAAGATAAAGCAGGTATCTAATAACACTACAACTAGTTTATTCTGTATACAAAAGAAAACATATTGCTACCCGGTGCCTTTAAAAACTTCTGCAGCTCAGTCTCATCAGATAAGAAGTCTCTCTCATGCTGCCAAGCACCGTATCTAATAGACTTTGAAGTAACCAAGGGCAGGTAAGGCAGCCTGCAGCTCTCTCATACTGCAATTTTTGTAATCACATATATTTAGAAAAGTGATTAAAAACCCATTTTGGAGGATCCCACGTCAACATTACATCGTGGCAAAACCCCTTTAAAGCATTAGTCAGTATATAATCATCAATGACATTTAACATCTGTAAGATATATATATTTATATATATATTTATATATATATATATATATATTATATATATATATATATATATTTATATTTATTTATTTATATTTATATTTATTTATTTATATTTATACACATACACACAGTTGAGTCACTTATTATGACCACCAGCTAGTATCCAGCATGCAGCACGGCTCAATAAGGGCTGGGAGGTCGTCACAGGTATCTGGAGCCATGCTGACTGCACTACATCCAACAGCTGCTGCAGGATGCATGGCGGGGGATCTATAGAGTGAACACGAGGATCGAGGTGGTCCCACAGATGCACAGTAGTGTTCAAGTCTGGGTTATTAGAGGACCACAGTAATTGTTAGTCTTGGCCATTCTTTTCCAATCAATGTTCCACATGTTTAACATGTCATAAATTCTTGCTGGAAGATCCCATCTGCCCTAGGGAAGACAATAAGCATGTATGTGTGTTCATGATCTGAGATGGATTCGTATGCAAATCAGTTGAGAGTGCCTTCCACATGAATGAGTGGGCCCAGAGAATGCCACGAATACATTCCCCAGATCATAAAACTGACACCCACAGTTTGTATTCTTCCATCAATGGTTGCAGGACATTTGTTTTCTGATGCTTCTTACCTGACAACCCTGTAGTAAAGACATAGAGTATCTGCTTCAAAGTCCCATACGCAGTACTGTTTGCTGAACTATTGCTTTAGATACACTCTTGATAGAGAGCTGTTCAATTATAGCCGGTCGATCCACCTTGTCCATCTTCATAGCCGCATCACTTATATGCAGTGGTGTCATTTGTCCACTCACCATACTCTTTCACCATACCAGTTTCAGAAATACTGCCACACTTGGTCCAAAATCCAATTACTTTTCGTAGCTCTGATATATCGCTTCTTTTACCCATAACAGCAGTGAGAGATCGCACATCTTCTATACCTACCATGCCCGCACATGATACGTGACTTCCTTTATGAGCTACTGTGGATATTGAAAGTAGGAAGTGGTCATAATTATCTGACCCATATGTACACACACACACGTACACACACACACGATAAGTACATGATACACTGGCAATTTTGCAAGTCTCCCACCTACAAAGAATGGAGAGGTCTGCAATTTTTATCATAGATACACTTTAACTGTGAGAGACAGACTCCAAGAAAAAAATCCAGAAAATTACATGATTTTTAAATAATTAATTTGCATTTTATTACATGAAATAAGTATTTGATACAGTAGAAAAACAGAACTTAATATTTGGAACAGAAACTTTTGTTTTCAATTACAGAGGTCAGACATTTTCTACAGTTCTTGACCAAGTTTACACACACTGCAATAGGGATTTTGGCCCATACCTTCATACAGAGCTTCTCCAAATGTTTCAGGTTTCAGGACTGTCACTCGGATACATTGCGTTTCAGCTCCCTCCAAATATTTTCGATTGAGTTCAGATCTGGGGACTGCCTACACTACTCCAGGACCTTGAAATTCGTCTTACAGAGCCACTCCTTAGTTGCCCTGGCGGTGTGTTTCCGGTCATCTTTAATGCTTTTGCTGAGGAAAGGAGGTTGTTGGCCAAAATATAGTGATACATGGCCCCATCCATCCTCCTTTCAATATGGTGCAGTTGTCCTGTCCTCACTGCATAAAAGCCCCACCAAAGTATGATGTCTCCACCCCCATGCTTCCCTGTTAGGATGGTGTTCTTGGGTTGTACTCATCCTTCTTCTTCCTCCAAACATGGCAACTGAATTCCAAAAAGTTCCATTTTTGTCTCATCTGACCACATGATCTGGATCATTCATATGGTCATTGGTGAACTTCAAATGTTCTGGCGTGAGCAGGGGGACCTTGTGTGCCCTGCAGAATTTTATTCCATGATGGCACCAGGACTGTGGAGTCGGCAAGCCAAAGCCCCGATTCCGACTCCTCAATTTCCCAAACCTCCGACTCCTGATTCCCTCATACATGGAGCATGTTTATGTGATAACTTTACTGTAGTAAAATGGTAACATCAGGCTGTTTATCACCTTATGATACAATAATCAATCTATTTGGTTAGAACATGAGATCGGTCTATTTTATGACGACTCCGACTCCTGCAAAATAGGCTCCAACTCCACGACTGACTCCACAGCCCTGGATGGCACAGTGTGTTACTAACCGTAATCTTTGAGACCAGGTCCTCGTGTAGTTCTTGGCTGATTCCTGACTTTTCTTACAATAATCCTTACCCCACGAGGTGAGATCTTCCATAGAGCCCCAGACCAAGGAAGATTGACAGTCATATTGTGTTTCTTCCATTTTCTAATAATTGCGCCATCAGTCTGTTTCCTTCTCACTAAGCCACCTGCCTATTATCCTTTAGCTCATCCCAGCTTTGTACAGGTCTAAAATTTTGTCCCTGGTGTCCTTAGACAGCTCTTTGGTCTTGGCCATGGTGGGGAGGATGGAGAATGATTGATTGTGTGGACAGGTGTCTTTTATACAGGTAAACATTTTAAACAGGTGCAACTAATACAGCTAATGAGTGCAGAGTAGAAGGGCTTCTTTAAGAAAAACTGAAAGGTCTGTGAGACATAGTTCTTGCTGGATGGTAGGTGATCAAATACTTATTTCATGCAATAAAATGCAAATTAATTATTTAAAAATCATAAAATTTGATTTTCTGGGGGTGTTTTTAGATTCTGCCTCTCACGGTTGAAGTGTTCCTATCATAAAAATTACAGATCTCTCCATTCTTTGTAGGTGAAAAAGCTTGCAAAATCACCGTTGTATCCAAAATTGACTGCACGCACCACACCAAAACCACCCCTCTCTCAAAAATTTTTCATACCTTGAACGGTTTCTCTTTTTTAAATGTTACAGCCACAAACATATATGTATTATTTCAATATTCTTTGTAATAAAGTAACACAATGTCTCAACTAATTGTGAAGGATAATGAAAATGATTTGTGCTTTTGCAAATTAAACTGAAAAGTTTGGTATGTATTTAGCCTCCTTGAGTCAAACTTCAATGACCACCCCTTTAACTCCAAATGACCACTGAAAGGGTCTGTTGGTATGTCTCTCCCCAGTTTTTGCACATCTAGAGGCTGGAATTTTTTCCCCATTCTTCTTTGCAGAATGCTCTTTTACACTTTGGGGCGACTTTTGTGAAGAGCGTTTTTTTCAATTTCCTGCCACAGATTATCTATGGATTTGGGCGCATTTTTGGGCCTTTTTTAACATTGAAAAAGGTTAGATTTAAACCCTTGCATTGTACCTTTGACTGTATGTTTAGAGTTGCTGTCTTGTTGGACGTTGAGTCTACGCACCAGTCTCCAGCGTTTTGCAGCTCCTAACAGGTTTTCCTACAGGATTGCCCTGTATTTTGCTCATCCATCTTCCCATCAATTCGGATCAGCTTCCCAGTCTCTGCTGAAGCAAAGCGTCCCCCCTAGCATGATGATGACCCCACCATGATTCACTGTGAGGATGGTGTGTGCAGGGTAATGTGCGGTGTTGGCTTTGCGCCACACATAGTGTTTGGCATTTAGGTCTCACCTGACCAGAGCACCTTCTTCCACATGCTTGCTGTGTCCCCTACATAGCTTTTTGCAAACGGACTTCTTATGGTTTGCCTTTAAAAATTGGCTTTCTTCATTACACTCTTCGGCAAAGGACAGATTTGTGGAGTACACGACTTATAATTGTTTTGTGGGCAACTCCTCTAGAGTGACCCTGGTCCTCTTGTCGGCTTCTTCTCTACTGTTCTCCTTGTCTGGGCTGTCAGTTTAGGTGGACAGCCATTTCTTGGTAGGTTAGCAATTGTGCCATACTCCTCCCATGCAATACACTTTGCCTAAACTTTATTCTAGAGCAGTTTGGTGTGTTTTTTGGTTTCTTCATGCTGTTTGTTTACTTAAGTTCTCTAACAAAACATCTGAGGCCTTCACAAAACAGCTGTAGTTATGCTGAGAATAAATTAGATGCAGATGTACTCTGACTGATTAGGTGACTTCTAAAGGAAATTGGATTTTATTTAGGGGTATCAGAGTACCGGGCTGCTGAAAACATAAGCACGACACACTTTTCAGTTTTTTTTACTTTGGCAAAGCATGTATCATTTTCTTCACACAAATATTTGCTACTTCGTGTTGCTTTATCACATAAAATATTAATAAAATACATTTAAGTTTGTGGCAGTAATGTTAAAAAATGATGTTCATGGGGTATGAATGCTTTTTGCAACCCACTGTTCATGTATGAGTGTGCCTGTGTGTATAAATAGCAATTATTGGATTCAAAGGTGGTATAGGGAAATTTGGAATTATGTTGTCTGTGTGTAATGTGTGTGTGTATACAGATATGTAAATGTGTGTGGTGTTTGTGTGTGTGTATATATATATATATAAAATTTTATATACACATTTTATTTTATACATATATATATATACATATATATAAAATATAAAATAATATATAATATTTTTTTATGGAGGATAGTGATCCCCAACTCTAGGGTGATT
Organism: Phyllomedusa bahiana; assembly: GCA_025379985.1. NCBI lineage: Eukaryota > Metazoa > Chordata > Amphibia > Anura > Hylidae > Phyllomedusa > Phyllomedusa bahiana. The sequence goes on along the minus strand of JAODAL010000004.1, from coordinate 226,307 downwards.
TTATATAATATATATATATATAAAATATATATATAAATAATATATATAATATATATATATATATAATATATATGTGAAATACATATATGAAAATGTGTGTGTGGTGTGTGTTTATATATATATATATATATATATATATAATATATATATATATTTTATGGAGGATAGGAGCTTCACTGTGTCATGTACTTTATACATATGCAGCGTGTATATGTATACACACAGTGTAGCAATTTCTGATAAATGACAAGGTAGAAATGCCCATCCTGCTTTCAATGAGAAGTCTCTCTGGGTTAAGCTTGTGTTTTGCTCATCTAGAAAGCTAGAATTACTCGTTTATGTGATCATACCGTAATCCCCAATAGGGTTTGAAATAGTGGAGCAGATGCATGAGAAGTGTTACGTAACTATAAAGCAGCCTTGACTCCCCCGTGCTGCCCTGTATCCGATGCTCGCGCACACACGTAGGAGGATAAAATCTCTGCGTAGCTCAGTAACCCCGCAGGCCAGAACACTACGCTGCTATCACACATTCTTTCCAGACTACAAGGTAAAGCAAAGTGTTAATACAGGATGTGCATTCATTTCTGCATCTTGTAAATAGGAGAAATGAGCAGGGACAGATTTATTCATTTATGTGTCTCGTGTTGTTGTTTTTTCTTACTCCCTTTCTATTCCTCTCATAAAATAAAGATGATGCTTTATTATACCTACAGGATTATATAAAGGGATTGCTCTGTATTATATCCCACATCAAGGAAGGAGTCGCCAGGAAAAACTAAAAACTGAAGTTATGCTTTGCCCCTACAGGCCACACAACTTTTATAACCCAGTGTATCAATTATTTCTAGGAGTGTTCCCTTAAAGGGTTATTCACATCTTAAACATTTATGGCATGTTCATTGGATGTGGCTGATGGGTATGGGTCCCACTTCTAGGATCCTCCCATAATGGGTCCACAATTCCTGTAAGCCTTATCACAGCTTCCACTTCTTCATTAAATTAAATAAAAAATCTTTTGGACTTAAAGTATTTGGCAGAGACGGTTGTGCAGATCTAGGCGCCATTTCCACTGAATACAGTGAAGAATAGGCCACTATAAATCAGCATGCATGTGTTGTGGGACTCTCTTCTAATAAGTAACCGTCCAAGAGGTGGGAACTACTTATCTGTCAGTTATAACATGTTTAAGATAGGAATACTCTTATAACGACCCAGTCAAAAATCCTTATTAGATTAATATAGGTCATGCTAGCTGAGTTTGTATTACCTAAGGTAATGTAGACCACGATAAGGTAGAGAGTAGCCAAGGTCGTCTTTTAGTGGCTGCTTTAACTTCTAGTTTACTAACATACAGTTGAAACCAGAGGTTTATATGCACTATATAAAAATACACATATACATGTTTTTCTCACTATCTGACATGAAATCAGAATTAACCTTACCCGTTTTAGGTCAGTTAGGATTACCAAAATTATTTATATTTGCTAAATTCCAGAATCATGATAGAGAATGTTTTAAGGAATATTTATTACTTTCTGCAAAGTCAAAATTTTACAAATACTAGGATTACTTTGCCTTTAAACAATTTGGGACAGCCCATATGATGCCATGTCTTTGGAAGCTTCTGATAGGTTTATTGGCATCTGAGTTAATTAGAGACACACCTGTGGATGAATTAATTTTTTTTAATGCACACCAGAAACATACTGCTTTTATGTGTAACATCATGGGAAAGTCTAAAGAAATCATCCAAGATATCAGGCAGAGAACTGTGGACTTGCACAAGTCTGGATCATCCTTGGATGCAATTTACAGATACCTGAAGGTGCTTTCTTCATCTGTACAAACAATTATACACGAGTACAAACAAGATGGGAATTTCCAGCCATCATATCACTCAGGAAGGAGACAGCCAGGGCCGGACTGGGACTAAAAATCAGCCCTGGCACTAAGCCCCCACCACCCACATCAATACCCTTTAAAAAATTTTCCCCTTTGTTCCTGCACCTCCCCTTTCTAAAATAAAATTACACATAAAGTTGCTTTCACACGGAGCATTTTGGTCATTTTTTTGTGTTTTTGGGCTTTTTTTCAAAAGGGCAACAGTTAATGCTTTACATTTCTGCAAAAAAAAAAAAACGCAAAAAAAAATCACCAAAACCCTCCCGGGAAAGCAGCCCACACACAACAAAAAAGAAAAGTGTGCAGAGAAACCCCCATCACGAGTCAGTGTGCGCTTGCTTTACAATCCGGGGCAACCCCACACTGACACTCATAAGCACACATAACCTACAACCCCACCAATCAAAATCACCAGTATTCAGCACCATTACAGAATACGCAAATCCTGATGGGATTGTCTTTTCTCCTTTTTTCTTCTCCTCTGGCCCCAAAACTCCATTATTTTCCCTGATGAGTCGTTCCTTCCCTTTTTTTCCCCTGTCCAGTACAGCATGCAGTGTCTTCTTCTAGTGGTCACTACTCGTCCCTGTAGAATTACCACAAATACATCTTAGACTCCTCTCTTTTCCAGCACTTTCCTATCAATTCCCCAAACATTTGGTATTCTAAAAAAATTTAAGAAATTAAAAAATGTCAGATAAGTGGCATGTAAATAGGTAGACCCCCATTTGGTAGGTAAACAGGGCCTTCCTCCATTTAAATTTTGGGATGTAGACAGGAACCTACCCCCAGTAACTAGCCAGGTAAGCTGGGCTGCCCCCAGTAACTAGCCCGGTAGCTGGGGCTGCCCCCAGTAACTAGCCAGTGAGCTGGGGCTGCCCCCAGGATCCAGCCAGGTAGCTGGGGCTGCCCCCAGTAACTAGCCAGGTAAGCTGGGCTGCCCCCAGTAACTAGCCAGGTAGCTGGGGCTGCCCCCAGGTAACTACCAGGTAGCTGGGGCTGCCCCCATAACCGCCAGTAGCTGGGGCTGCCCCCCAGTAAACCAGCCAGGTAGCTGGGGCTGCCCCCCAGTAACCAGCCAGGTAAACTGGGGCTGCCCCCCGTAAACCAGCCAGGTAGCTGGGCCCGGGGCCCCCAGTACCAGCCAGGTAGCTGGGGGCTGCCCCCAGTAACCAGCCAGGGAGCTGGGCTGCCCCCAGTAACCAGCCAGGTAGCTGGGGCTTGCCCCCAGTAACCCAGCCAGTGTAGCTGGGGCTGCCCCCAGTAACCAGCCAGGTAGCTGGGGCTGCCCCCAGTAACCAGCCAGGTAGGGCCAGTATGTAGCCAGGGCCACTTATAGGTAGACAGGGGCAGTATATAGGTAGACAGGGCTGGTAGTTTTAAAAAAAAAAATAAAAACAATACTTACCTGATGTCTTTCCCTCCTCTTCTGTCCTCTTCCTGGAGCGCCGCCGGCAGCAGCGTGCGGGACGTGAAGCGGACGTGCGATGACGTCATCACATCGCGCACCTGCCCCGCGGCCTCCTGGGAGCTGAACAGACAGGATCAGAAGATCCCGGCTGTTCGGCCTCGGCCGCTGCTTGCACCGCGCGATGCAGGCGGCGGCCGTGATGGCTGCATAGCTGGGTCGGTGACCTGGACGTGCAGCTGTGTGGTGAGGGGGGCCTGTCGGTCCCCTGCCACAGGGGTCGGGTCGCTGATGCGACCATTGCGGCACCTGTAGCGTGCCACAGACCGCAGCATCACTTGGCATTTGGCAAATATAAATAATTTTGGTTCCTTATTGACCTAAAACGGGTAAAGTTTATTCTGATTTCATGTCAGATAGTGAGAAAAACATGCATATTGGTCTTTTTGTATAGTATATGTAAACTTCTGGTTTCAACTGTATGGGCTTAAAGGGGTGTTCTCATCATGCAGTTTTCAAATAGCTTGCTCTTTACAGCCAGCTTCAAGCTCACACTTCCTGTTAGGCTGTGGGTAGGTCTATATCAGTAGATTGGTATATCTGCTCTGTTGTTCCTGGCTGGGACTGTTAGAGGGTCATTGCTAACAATGTTTTAAACTATGTGACAGAAGGCTACTGACCTCTAAAGAGTTAAGTTTGTCAGTAACAAGATCCTATGCAGCTAACAACACAGAGCAGGGACAGATTTTACCATCCTGGCAGCTGGAGCAATAAGAGCAGAGAGACATGGTTAGGTATTCGAGAAGGTTATGTACATAGATAGGAGATAAGAAGCGTTCTAGCTCTGAAAGAAAGCAAAATTAGAACAGCAGTGTATTTGGTAAAAGTCTATATGTACCTTTGTCTACATGTTTAAAGCTAATCAATGTGGTTAGAATAGTCTTTAAGTAGATTTCCACCCTGACACAAGAAAATAACGATGCAGATTTTTACCTACAATCCTATGTAACCACCTTTACTTACACTAGCAAGTCTAAAATTATTTTTAGTTGTCCGTGCAACTAAAACTGAACTCTGCGCTAGCTGGTACATATTCTTGCCACAATTTAAGCCAAATACTAGTATAAATTACAGTACAGTGTTGTGTATACGAGGCCATGACCCCTCTGACAAAACCGCAAAGTTTAATCAATAATTTTACATAAGAGTTACTAGGGAAGCCCACAAAAGACACTGGGGCAGATTTATCAATACGGTTTTAATCTTAGACCACGTAAAGTTAGACCAGACAGTCTCACAATGCTCCACATTTATCATAGAGTTGATAAATCTGGTGCAGGTTAGAACTGTCTAGTCTAAGTTTGTACCACCTATAACTTGGCTTACTTTTTACGGCAGAAACTGCGACAAAACTCTAGCGCATTTTTGGTGTGATTAAGCCACACCCTATTCCCGTGAAGCCACGTCCCTTTTTACGGGGCCACACCCCCTTTGTCAGATGCGGCGCTGAAGCGTCTGAAATTGTCTAAAACACATAGTAAATGTGCTGAAAAGCTTGTAAGACATTATTTTTGGTGCAAATTGAGCCAGAATTCTGGCGCAAATGCCTTGATAAATCTGCCCCACTGTGCTCCGTTTTCTCCTAGAAGCGCTCAGATATTAGGAAGTTATTGAATTATCTAAAGATAAGGGAGGTTTCTGGTGCAGCCTCACGATACACATAGCTGCCCGAGGCCAAGTAATAGCCTGTGATAGCCCCTTAGATGTGTCTCCACTGGGAATCTGCACAAAACTTTGTTTTCTTCATCATTCAATCATTAGAAAGTGCTGAGCATCAAGACAGAATTAAAACTCTACTAAATGATTTTTGCACATCATCTACATTCAACCGTGTTTCGAGAGAGGTACAGTCTGTTATGACACATTTCAATTTGCTCAAGTTTGTGGAAGTAAGAATTTCAATATTCTAATGTGTAATAAAATAATGGCTTTATAATTACTGGTATGTTCTCCTACATACTCTGTAAAATCCCTCCCTCGCTCTGGTTAACCATAACTAAGCTGTACAGTTTAGTTAGGTTATACTTGTGCATGGTATTCTGGTAACTCCATAACAGTAAGTACTGGAACAACCCTCCCCAAAATATCACTTTTTTTATGTCAGTAAATTTTGAATTTAAATCTAAGGTAAATGACCTAGGTACAAGAATTGCATTTTAACTTTATGATGAGGTAAATCATTTTAGCCTCCATGGTCAGTAACTCCCAGTGGTCATATTTTTTTCTTCCTCATAGATGTATGAGAACTCGTATTTTGTACAGTGCCCCAGTGTTCACAATGCCCCTTTTCTGAAGCTATAATGTCCTTTTCCAGATGCACAAGCACAAATTGGGGCAATCAGTAGGAGAGTTGAGGAATGTTAACAAGGCAGAATTTTCGTCACACAAAATCCATTACATATCCACACCAGAAATCCGTGTAGATTTCTGTCACATATTTTGTTATTTGTGCACCAGTTTTAATTGTGGATCTGGATATCAATTAGCCTTTTTCAGTGGGGTCCAGTTTTGTCAACATGTCACTTATCCTACTTGAATTCACACGAACAAACGACATGTTTTGTATGCTACGCGCTGCAAAATCCACATCAGAAAACTCTGTAAAATACACGCTACCATTAGGATTCCCATTAAAAGGAATGGGAAATTTTCCAAACCATTTTCATTGTGGATCTGCATGGTTTCCGCACCAAGTTTCAGTTTTAGGTGGTTTCCCGAATATGAAATCTCTGATAATGCAGCACTGGTTTTCAGAACAAATCTGCAATTAAAGGTAGCATTTTACTAAGCAGTGTAAGACTGAGCGCAGAAAACCAGCTACTGCAAGCTCTGGTAATACCAGCCTCATGTCTTGCATTTAGAACCCATGGTAAAATCATGCAGTCACCACGTTTAAAGGATGTTCGTGGTCGTGATATATTTTTTTTTCCATTTTGTATTTTTTATGTTGCAAACCTGTTTTTACAATTATTTCCTGCAGTTTCTACAGAGTGAATGAAGTTGTTCGGTTCCAGTATTCTCGGCCAATCAGAAAAGGGGAAAAAGATCCCGAAAATGAGTTTGCTGTAAGTTCATGATAATTAAGCATCAACAAACTCCCCAAACACATTTATGATCAAGATATGTAATTATTATACACTGCCTGGTGTGAAAAGAAGACAGTTCAGTGGCCAATTGCCGAGATCAATAGGTCTTAATCGAAGTGAAAACAGCTTGTGTGCTATAAATATGGTCATTTCCATTGCTGTTCGCAATGGGAGTTTTTTGGGGGTTTTTTTATTTTGGGGATGCGGGTTTGGCATCCCTTAATCCATTCTGAGTTTTTCTTTCATTCTACACAAATAAATAAATCATTGTAGCATTAAATAAACTGCTGTAAAGAGCGGTCTATGCCACATCTGGCACAGGCTGTCGTAAAACAGCCCTGTCTTTGTATAATCTGCAGGGGAGTCACAGAGAATAGGATTGATTTTTCCCTTAACTTCCAGGTTACTCCCACTCATTACCTCTAGTGATCCCCCTGAGAATATGCCCCTCAGTAACATCCAAATTATAATCTAGAATTTAGAATGGAGTGCATATTATTCATTTAACTAAAATAAGCTGTTTGTCTTCATTCGCTTTAAAGTTTCATGCTTCATGTGGCCGAGTAGGAGGAGACTTGAATTCAAGGGGTTGTGCCATAAAGTAAAATTGATTTGGGAAGCTTGCAAATTAAATAATAAACATTTTCACCATTAATTAAAAATTTTAGACCTTTTTTGTTTTATCTCCCTTTAGTGATCCATTGTTTAAAAGCTCATCTTCAGGGGGAACACCACGGCTTGAACCTCCCAAATCCTGGCCAGACATGCTCAACATCACTCTCCTTCAGGCGCAACTGAGTGTTTTTAAACACCCAAATTCTGTCACTCTACTCCCGTCCCCTTGTATCCTTTGTAATTAGTCAAAAATGCAAAGGAAAAAAAAAAGAAACATCGGGATGTGCATTTATAAAAAGAAAAAATAATCACAGTTTGGTTCCTGCAGGATTTGAAACCCAGGACCCTTCGCTGCGAGCAAAAAACTTTACCACTGACTACCACAGCTTGTACAAAAAAGTCCTTACTTTTATAAAGAGGAAAGGCATGATGATATCATCTTGCTGGGTCACATGATATGCAATTCAAACAAATCGCACACACCCCCTTCTGAGCACACACAGCTGGATGCAGGAAGTATGAGGTGAGATTGTGGCAAAACCCCTTTAAGGCAGTCCGGTACTTCCTCCCTGCTGCTGACTGCTGCAGGAAAGTGAGAGAGACCAGTGTCATGTTAGCTCACAGCCTGTAGAGACAGTGACCAGGCTGCAGCTCCAATCGGTCGCAAAGTGACAGACAATGATAACAATTTCTTGTTAGTGAAGCTGTTTAAATGTTGCCATGACTTATAGACAGTGCCTGTGAGTCCTGCTTCTTCATGCATCAAAATGACGAGTTCACCACATTGTGTGTGCTGATCTATTTCTGTATTTGCGCTCTTGTTTTAGACTATGTGGATTGAGAGAACCACCTTTTTAACAGCCTACAAGCTTCCTGGAATACTGAGATGGTTTGAAGTGAAATCTATAAATATGGTAAGATATTGCCCTCAGTTACGCCACATCATAAATTGAGCTCTGTTACATCTCTATTATCGCCCCCCCAAAAAATTCCGTGGTCTGTTTTAGGCCTAAAAAATCCAAAAAGGATCCTAAAGTTAAAAAACATAACTTTTAATATATCTACTGAGAAGAAAATTTTTTAATGCTGAAAGGGACCGATTATGAATCAAATCACATATAAATAGAGGATAGCCATATAGGCATATGCTCTCCTTAATCCCAAATTGTCAAAGGGAGGAGGGGTTAATATACTCCTCTAAGGGCATGTCCCCACTGCACGGGTTTTCGGCCGGTTTTTCAGGCGGTTTGCGGATTTCCAGACCGCCTGAAAAACCGTCCGAAAATGAGGACAATGGGCTGCCATGGAAAACCCGTGCAGCAGTCCTCAGTGCACGGGTTTTCCATCCGGCGGTTTCACCGCCTGCGGTCCACCCGCAAAACATTGTACCTGCACATTCTTCCGTCCGGTTTTTGGACAAGTCCATGTGAAGGGGGAGGGCTCATCGCGGAGAAAAGCCCTCCCTTCCTCTCCCCGCTCGGCCGTGGGGACTGCCGCAAAACAGTGCCAAATACCGGTCGCATAACCGACCGGTATTTGGCACTTGCCATGGGAATGCACCCTAACTTCCCTCTTCTCCAATCAGCAATCCACATGTCCTCCCTAGCCTGTGCAACAACACAAAACACCAAGTCCAATTATCCTATTAGAAACCACTCCCAATATCTAGTGATATATAGTACAAATGTCATGAAATTACATGTAAAACGGTCCAGCAGCGTCCTCCCGTTATTACTGCGCATGCGTCGGCTTAATTTGTTTTAATCGCGCACCCACATTATGTGCATCTAAAACAATTACATTTTTATATAGACTTATTTAAGGACAAAAAAGGTGGAATACTAATAACCAAAAACTAACCAGAAAAAATAATCTAGTGAAATATAACATACGTAGAAGTTCACACCAATTCTAGGAGCACAAATCCAATTTCACTCCAGGATACTCACATACTTGAATGAGGGTTCAAGCTGCAAATAAAGGTGTATATGGGTATAGCACTGCAATTTCTATCACCAGTTTATCCTTAGTGGGACGATCGTCCTGACAAAAACGGCCCCACAGCAACTTAACCTAATGCACCCTATTGATGCCCTAATGCTATATAAAAAGTATATAGTTTAGATTCCTGTTTAAACTTTACCCAGACACGTTTCGTTACTTAGAACTCATCAGTGGGTAAACAGGGCAAGTGACTGAGAAAATTTAGTTTAAGCCACTAAAGTAATCTGGTATAAATTATAGGGGATAAGGAGTTTTCCGGGTATATGGCCCCATTTGGGCTCAGTTTTTGCTGTTTACCCACGATGGTTATAAGGGAAACAAAAAGACTGGGTGGGATTTAAGCAGGAATTTACTATTACTTGTGGTCTTTTTGTATAACAAAGACCTTTATATAGGATGATCCCCTATTAAGGTCAGACTAGGATGCACTGGTGAGGGAAAGTGCAGTCTTATACCCATATACACCTTTATTTAAGTTGCCCCTTTTCAAGATGTGAGTATCCTGGATGAAATTGGTTTTTGGCCCCCCCTAAAATTGGGGTAAATTTTAAAATTTATCCATTATATATTAAAAGTTATTTATTATTGGAATATTTTTTCTTGTTTGTTTACGTATTTAGGGACAATTAAATAGGGCTAACTAGCACTGCAGGGTCGCCCTTATCGGGGCAGTTACTTTGCTCAGGGTTCTCTACGGTGAGTGGCTAATAGGGTGAGTATATGCCAGGCCATCCCTTTGTGATTTGATTCATAACCTGTGTCTATCAGCATTTGTGTTTAACACATTTTCTTCTTAGGAGATATATTAAAAGTTCCGTTTTAATAGGTGGTGTTCGTTTTCCTGACCCTGTGGACCAGTGTTGGATTTCTTATAATTATATGACCACTAATTGGTTTGACCTTGCTTTGGCTATAGTGTTCGAATGTTCAGCTTATATAAGACACAGAAATGTTTTTATACTCATTATATTTTAGATTTTCTCTTTGATAACATAATGCTTCCTCTTATTATTTTCGTATGTACACAGGTGGAAATAAGCCCATTGGAAAATGCCATTGAAACAATGCAGCTAACCAATGAAAAGATTAATAACATGGTGCAGCAGCACATGAATGATCCCAATTTGCCCATAAATCCTCTATCCTTACTATTGAATGGTATTGTGGATCCTGCAGTAATGGGAGGATTTGCAAATTATGAAAAGGTAAGATGACAAGAAGCAGCATACAGAAATGAAAACCAACTCAAGTATTATCTGTGATAATCGGACAGTTCTGAAACATTTTTGTACATAAAATTCAATAGAGCTTTACAATAGCCAAAAGTGGTTTTTATGAATTCCATCTCTTTCTACTATGCTTAAAAGTAACCTGTCACCAGGACAAAAACACACTTTGTATGTTGTTTTGCCATGGCTGCATTTATGGTATGTTACGAACTAAGCCAGCAAGAATACCCACTGTCTTGAAGTTCTGTTGGTTGTTATAGGTTAAGTGTCTGCCCTCCTGACATATATTTCTTTTGAACATTGAAAAATGGGCAGCACCATGGTTCGGTGGTTAGAACTGTTGCGTTGCAATCCTGGGTTCACATTCCATCAATAACAACATCTGCATGGAGTTTGTATGTTCTCCTTCTGTTTGTGTGGGTTTCCTTTGGGTACCCCACTTTAGTCTGTGCCCACATTGAAGTGCTGTACAGGAATGTACAGCTTGATGTGGGCTGGAACAAGCTGGGGCTGGGGAGAAGTGATCTCATCCCTACTCACTCCTCTGTGCCCTGTAATCGGCAGTGTAGCAGAGAGTGGCTCCCACTGCACAAACCTGTGTTTGGCTCAGCTGCTCCTGTTTCAATAACCTATGGCTGACTGCTGCCGCTGCATTGAGCACCCATCTCAAAGTGCTGTACAGGGATGCACAGCGTGATGTGGACTGTACAAACCTAGAGATGTGGGGGCAGAACTCATGGCTTCTCTGCAGAGAATAAAATAAAAAAATAAAAATAAATGATAGTTGTTATACCGGCATAATTGGCTCCACTTACAGTCTAAGATTGCAGAGTACTGCACTTGGCTCTCTTCAGCAGTCGCATGGACAGTGACTGGAGCAGCAGTGTGCATATGCAACTGACACTCCAGTCTCACAGGTGTTTTGTAGCCCCTGTTCTCATGATCTAGTCCCAGCAGTTGGACCCCCTCAGATCAGATATTCATCTGTTAACCTGAGGATAATGCATAAATGTCATTTGTGGTCTAATGAATAAATTTTCCTCTTCCTTTTGAATCCATTAAGTTACCAATCAGTTCTTATTTAGGTTAACAGGAGCTATATACAGCTGTATACAGATCATCTACTAGTGGTAGTAATAGGCATTTGAGACTTTGGCAGAAGAGCAGTGCTATAGGTATGTTAGAAATGATATATATATATATATATACACTCCTGTTTTTATTTATCCATTCCTGACTTTCGCTACTGCATTGTAGTACCATTTTTCCCAAAAAACAGTGGGTCACATTTATCAATGTTAACACTTAAACTAGACGGCCGTACAATGCGCCACGTTTATCAATGTCTACGTTTACACCTTCTTTTAACTGGTTTACTTTATGGCATTAAATTTTGGCGCATGGCATGCTAAATCATGCACCCATTTCAATAAGCCACGCACTTTTACTGAAGTTATGCCTCTGCCAAGGTGCAGAAGTGTCTAGAAACTGCCTGTAATATATAATAAATGTGGTGCACAGCATGTTCTGACGCAATCTGCACCATTGTCTGTGAAACCGCCTTTACAAGCCTCAGCTAGTAGCTACAGTAGAGCTCACTTAACCCACTGATCAGAGGACTTAAAGGAACTAAAGGTGCCCCCTTAATGATTAGTCAAAAAGATTTCCTAATCAAAGGAATTATCTGACCCAACCAGTGACTGACCCGTCTCTGTCACCTAGCAATGGATGTGTAGAGTTACTTATTATGTACAGCGAAAAGGATATTCGGGAGTCGAGTCGCGCTGATCGGCGCGTACTCCCGTGACACACCGGCCCCATAGACATACATTACTCGCGAAGCGAGTCACTTATCTCCCCGCGTGTACGATACGATCGTATTGTACGCCCGGGGGGAGGAGGCGTAATCCGTAGTTCTGTACGAGAACTATGGATTACCGTAATTATGGGGAACATTTCGCTCGTATTAGAGCGCAGTACACGGCGAAATGCGTCCCAAAATAAGACATGTGAACATAGCCAAAGACAGACATGTTTACAATCGTGTTTTGAACAGGAAGTCACAAGTGGAGTTTTCTTTTAAATTACCGTAATCTGATTAATGAAAGTGGTTGTTTAATCGACCTGGTTTATCTCCACTAGGCATTCTTTACTGAGAAATACATGCAAGAACACCCGGAGGACCTGGAAAAGATTGAAAAAATAAAGGACCTGATTGCATGGCAGGTAAAACTCCCTGTTACTGCCTGGTGCGGGGGTAGGCAAATAAGAGACAGCTCCCCCTCTGTCCTGACAGCCTGTGTGTAGCTACATGATCAGCCTGGCATATACCTTTCTGTGACATTTATCAGCATCATAGCAGCTAATCTGACATTGTCATCTGATCATTTTATATGCTCTGTGAATCATTAACCCTTAATCTCCTTGTCACTGAAGGAAAAAGGAGCCACATTTTCTTGTACCGTCCATCTGAAGGTTGAGTGATATTTAAACAGAAGCTGTTCATTATGCCAAATAAGATATAATATATTGCTCATCAAACCAGTCCTGGTTCTTAATGAGGACAGTGATCCGGCTTAGCTTCTAATATGCAGGAAAAAATGTCGTACTGTGTGCTATGGACTGCCAGATCACGAATAGAAAGGGATAATCCACATTCAGGCAGATTTAAGGGGGTGCTACCGATTTTGGGGAAACTTTTGTTAATCATTTCTAAACTCATTTTTTTTCCTTTTGGGGGGGAGCAACAACTATTTTTTCTATACAGTCACCAGCTAATATTTTAAGTGATGACTTTCAGATCAGTCTTGTTCAATTATTTCCGTTGTTTCTCAGTATAATTTTTTTTTTTTGCTACATATCTGTAAATAACTAGAGATAGGCAAAAGGCCATATAGTGAGAGAATCAAGAACCAGTCCCCCCCTGACCATTTTATTTTTGTGATATTAAAAGCCAAACTTTTCATGTCGGCACCATTTTACAGTCTACATACATAATTAAAAAGAAGTCTTTTAGGGCCATAAGAAGGTAATATTTATTAAGGCAAATTAAAAGCTGGTACAATGATACAGTACTGGTTTCACTGTGGATAATGACACAATCTTACCAGCTTCCGGCAGCATCTTCACAAGGTCTTTTGCTTTTGTTCTTGTGTTGATATGCACGTCAGTCCAAAGTACGTTCATCTATGAGACACAGAACCTGTCTCCTTCCTCAGCAGTATGAAGGCTGGACATACCCATCTTATTTGTATTGCGTATAATTGTTTGTACAGATGAACGAGGCACTTTCAGGTATCTGGAAATTGCACTCAAGGATGATCCAGACTTGTGCAAGTTCACAGTTCTCTTCCTAATATCTCGGCTTATTTCTTTAGACTTTCCCATGATGTTACACACAGAAGCGGTGTGTTTCTGGTGTGAATTAAACAATACATCCACAATTGTGCCTCTAATTAACTCAGATATTGCCAGTAAACCTATCAGAAGCTTCTAAAGTCATGACCTCATCATATGGGCTGTCCCAAATTGTTTAAAGGCATAGTAATCCTAGTGTATGGAAACTTTTGACTTTGCAGAAAGTAATAAAAATGCCTCAAAAATTCTCTCTCTCATTATTGTGGCATTTGGCAAATATAAATAATTTTGCCAAAGAACATGCACATGTGTCTTTTTATATAGTGTATGTAACTTCTGTGTGTGTGTGTGTTATATATATATTAAAAAATAATTTTATATAAATATATTATTATATATATATATATATACACTTTGGTGACACTTTGTCACAGGTGAATCTTGCTGCCACTTGATTCTGGTTTCTTAAATGAGGCGATGGTTACCTCTATTTATATTACCTTTAAGCAGCATAGTTTTATATATTAGGTTCTGATGTGTATTTTATTTATGTATTGTCATTGCATTTTAATACAGTATTTTTTTCCTCTTAAATTTTAGGTACCATTTCTAGCTGAGGGAATACGCATTCATGGAGAAAAAGTCACAGAAGAATTAAGGCCTTTTCATGAAAGAATGGAAGCTTGTTTTAAGCAACTGAAAGAGAAAATTGAAAAGCAATATGGCGTCAGAACTCTGGTGGGTATGGAGCTTTGTGGCCAGATTTTTAAACGGTATTTAATGTCTGTGACGATGGTAGTACATTTGTGGCTTATAATTACCTGATCAAACAGGTATTTGGGCTGGTCAAGGTACACCTGTAAGGAGGAAATATCTTCAGCTCTAATCTGCAGGGCAGAGCATGTCATTTTAAAGGTCCAGTAATACAACCTTCTCCGATTCAGCAGCTCCACTGATGGTGAGCTTTTTCTTTGGGGGTCTGGCTACTGGAACTCATTGTGTCAGCCATTATTGGCAAGCAAGGCTGCAGGAGTTTACATGTTTTAATTTATTTTATTGCATTCTTGACACATTGGCAAATCCCTTCACCCCAGTGATTGGTGTCTGGATGAGATAAACAGGATCTGTTATTTTAAGAGAACCGATCAGGTGGATTATGTTACCCTCTCTGACAGCAGGATAAGATAGAGGGAGAGAAGCTCAGCTCTTTGATCTACAGATTTATAAGTTTTAAAGCAAGCTTTCTGAATAAAAAGAAGAGTAAATCCTGGTAGGACTCCTAGAAGAGACTGCTTACCCTGTGCACATACAGTGATTAACAGCTTTCACTGTATTATGGCCCGGTTCACACGGCTTATTCAAGACGTAATTGTGGGACGGATTTCGCCCGCAATTACGGCTTGAATAAGGGGCGGGGGCGTAGCTCCCCGGCCCCATAGACTTTAATTATCCACAGCACGTATCCCGCCGGGATAATGAACATGTCACTTTTCGCCGAGCGGGGAGGAGAGACGGAATCCATAGTTCTCTATGAGAACTGTGGATTACCGTAATGACTGGGACGAATTCCAGACGTATTGCAGCGCAAATACGGCACGCAATACGGCTGAAATCCGTCCCAGAATAAGCCATGTGAACGGCCCTTATTAGTATGTGTACAGAGCAAAGAGTTTGTCACTGTTTGTGGGTGGGATAAGCAAGACTCTCTTCAAGGACCCCTGTCGGGAGTTACTATGCCTTTTGATTAGAGGTCCTGTTATAAATCATACAAACCTATATATCACAGAGCTCAGCCTCTCTCTGTCATATCCAGCTCTTAGGGTAGCATAAACCGCCTGACAGGTTCACTTTACATAGTGCTTGTGGGCACTACTACTAGTGCAAGTTGCACCAAACTTGTCCACATGGCAATTCAGAATAAAACATTTGGCACAACTTTTTATACATTTTTTTTCCAGAAGACACTTTGTAAAACTTCTGAGGAAGTTACAAGAAGTGTTAAGGTCCGCCCACACGGCATGGTTTATTGGTCGGATTTTCAGACGGTTTGTGAATTTGGAAACAGTCTGAAAACCAACCAGAAACCATCTCCATAGACTTTAATAGAAAATCTGTTCAGTAGTCTACTGTACACTGAATGGATTTTCAGCTGCCGGCGTTCCGAAAAAACTTTGAGCGTGCACAATATTCTGCCCGGTTTTCGGGTATAAGATGTGCAATTCAATGGTTATGAGTGATGGGCAAATCTGTAAACTGCAAACAGAACCGTCCCCTAAAATCATGCAAAAGATGATAACATACTGGACGGTTTCTAAAAGAGAATCCGACCAGTATTTTGTATATGCCATGTGGATGCACCCTTAAGCACATGATACATTTGACACATACAGTGTATTGCACTTTTTAGGTTTAGCTTAACCAAGAATTTAGGTGTTACAATATGTATAATATAATTTACTATTAAGCAATCTCACTGTTGACTGCAGCTCATATTCTGGCTTACATGATGACAGAACATTATACATTGACAAAGGGGCTCACTGGTTAAATTAGTCATGGAGTTTTCTGCCCAGTAATGGCATATTAACCCTGTGCTCTGCTAAGTTTATCTTCACTCACCATGTGTATATTTTTCCAAGGTGCTATTTTCTTAGTTTTTATCATCCTGAGCTGTACATTTGAGCATCTGTTGCCAAATATAATGGCAGCTTTGCCAGGCAGCATGTTCCAATATTTGGGTTGGTGTCTGCACACACAGATGGGTGTTTTAATGAGCAGTGCTGCTATTTTTTTTAGTTTGTTTACAGTGTAAAATAGAGTCCAGCTGCACATCCTCAGCACCCGTGCAGGTCCATTAAATACTAATATAACAGCATGATATCTCACAAGCCTCAATTAGGATTAGTTGTGTTGTCGGTGAACATCACCTTACCTTAGTCCCATTTTAAACATTGACAAAGGAGCGGCATTCTAGTTACACATGTCTGATGTTATCTTAATAATGTTTTCCTAATCCTTGTCTTCCGAAGGGCCTGCCAGCAATGATGGAGTGCCCCTACCACTGTCTGCTTACAGTGTATCAATTAATCAGCAAGTGACAGAGTATACATGCAAAGCTCAACAGCGACAAGATTTCATCCTGCGTCATATTGTCACAATACATAAGACATCAGCAACTCAGACAGAAATGTTAATGTAACTTACTTATGTTATACTTTGAGAATGTGTTAATATGTTTTTTGGGTTTTTTTGGGAGGGGGGGTTATTTATTGTACAATGAGACATGGCAGTGTGGAGGTGTCCAAGTGTATTGGTGCTCTCTGCAGAGATACTCGATTCTATAGACTATTTTAACTTTTTGCCTAAATGTTCTGACACATTTTTACATAGAATGGGTGGTAGTATTCCTATCCTACTCCTGGTGGGCGAGGATGGTTTATCTAATCTCTCTTGTGGTCTATGATAATAAAAAGGTTAAAGGGGTTGTCCAGGATTAGAAGAACATGGCTACTTCCTTTTAAAAAAAATAGCACCACCGCTGTCACAGGATATGTCTGGTATTGCAGCTCAGCCCCATTCACTTGAATGGAGCCGAGTGGCAATATAATGTACATCCTGTGACAGAGGTGGTGCTGTTTTTGAAAGAAAGCAGCCATGTTTGTCTAATTCTGGGCAACCCCTTTAATATTGATTTATGTTATAAATGGAGAACTTGCATAGTTAGCTGTTTGCATAAATATTCCTGAAGATCTAGGTTTTGTGGATAACACTCGTATAATATAGTTACCGTTTATCGGTTATTATAGGCCACAAATGTTGTGATACTGTTGTCTACTTTTCTTTTATATTTGATCTACTCTGTCAGGTTTGCTGCTGACAAATATCAACATACGCAGCATAGCATAAAGGAGACACTGAACTCGGGGATTAATCATCATCTATTATTTGGTTCAGTATTCTGTAAAAGTCAGAGCTGTTTAAATGCTATTATGGCTCATAGAGAGGGTCTGTGAATCTTGCTACTTTCATTCACGTATTGTTTAATCACCCCCCCCCTTTCTCCTCCACACATACAAAAAGCCTGTGAGTCCTTCTGCCCTCATTCACTTGTACTGTAGCTTCTCCCCCACGTAGAGCTTGTGAGTGTTTCTTCCCCTGCCTACATATAGAAAAAGTCTGAGAGTCCTGCTTTCTTCGCTCACAGAAAGAGAATGCCTGAGTCTTCCTTTCTTTGCCCATACATAGAGAGAGCCTGTTAAAGGGTGTTCCCACAAAGCCACTTCCTTGCTACATATAGCAGAGTACACGCGCTTACCTGCATTCAAAACTTTCATAGAAATTAATGGGGAGGGCAGCTGCAAATACCGCCTTCCTCATTCTGTGACACAATCGACTCGTAGCTAGTTCCAAGCTGACCTGTTACAAGGAAGTAGCTTCATGGGAACAGTCCTTAAAGGGAATCTGTTGCAATTTTTTTTTTACTTATTAAAACAAAACCCTGATTCATATTCTTTTCTTCTTAGCCGTTTTTATTTTTGGATTGTAGATTTCTCAATTCAGTCATCTATATATGATTGTGGGGACAGCATTCTTGCCTGCACTGCTTAAACAGCAGTTAGAGAGATGCTTTACAGCAGGTTCATGCACATAGGAGCCTTAAGACTGACTCAGTCCCATTGACTTCTATAGGAGAGTTTTCCAGGCATACTCTGTGACCTGGGAAGAAGTCAGTGTGCAGAGAGAGAGAGGGTGAACTGTGACTATCTCCTATTGTGACTGGTGGATCCTGTATTATATATACACATTGGTGTCACCTTTCAGTTTGACCCTGCTTGTGCTGATAATAAGCAGACTGCTGAAAATCTCTCTCTACAGAACTGGAAGTGTCAGATTATTATTAGGCTTAGTGGCCAAAGTGAAAACTGTAGGACTTAAGAATTATTAAGAAATATTGAAAGTGATACGGAAAATTAAGAAAAAAACATAACCAAAAATTCCTTAAAAATGTGTTTAACATGAAAACGTCAGTTAAACAGTAGGTCATTTTTTTATGACACATTCCCTTCAAAACTTCCAACAGGCTCCCTTGTTATACAGAGTTCATTGTAACGAGGGAACCTGTCAGTATTTTACACTGCCTGGAGTTAGGACAGCATCCATCTGCCAACACATTAACTATAAACAGCTTTGTACATTAAAAATACTGAGCCAAATCAAAGTAAATTAAAAATCCCCAAACTCCGCATCTCCACCTGTATAAATATGGAAGACATGCTAGAGCAACTGCATAGGAGGCTATGCCTCTGTCCATTCCCCATTGAAGTTGATAGGACCCAATCAAATATTTTTTGGTACTTTATGGTAAACTGGAGACAATACTAAAGATAACTAAATGCTACATCTGTGCCATGAAAAGCTCTCCTTATTTACAGCTATATCTACTGCATCTCTAAATACAGTGAATCGCAAATGTTTTCTCTTCTTTTAGTCTTCCAGCGTTGATGATAGACGGGGAAACCGGCCCAGATCCATGGTTAGATCTTTCACTATGCCCTCACAATCCAGGCCTTTATCTGTCGTTTCTGTGTCCTCCTTGTCCTCGGACAGCACACCTTCAAGACCTGGCTCTGATGGGTAAGTTATATTGTACAGGTATTCATGAGGAGGTTTTTGAGCTCCTTTGACAAACAGCTGATATTGCCAGGGAAAGCCACCACTCTATTCAGATGAATACATTGATGCCAGAGAGAGAGCTGTTGCTTGCTAGCTAGCAGTGGCGTAGCTAACTGGGTGCAGCAGCTGCATTTGTGACCAGGCCTTCTTCACCAGACAGCCGTAGCTGCAAGTGTGACCCAATGATGCAGCGATCACAACCGACACCTGCATAGTGCGAATTCAGTGTCTGGGATCGGAGCTTGCTCTAATCTCAGCTGTTTAAACATGCCATGGTCCATAGCAGCCAAAGCAGCCATGTAGTGAACAGAGAAATGTTGGGGTTCTCTCTGTGTAACCATCACCAACCCAGCATCACAGTGTGCCAATAGTTACCATGGAATCCAGAGGCTAGATAAAGGCCATCAGACCCTGCCACAGTCAGCATTTGATAAGCTTCTCATCTAATACATTATTATATATATTATAAGGCTATGTTCACACGATATATTGCGGTGCGCATTTCTCCACGTATTTGCACTCTAATAAGGGCGAGATGCGGGCCGAATTTATGGTAATCCATAGCTCTCATAGAGAACTATGGATTACACCTCATCTCCCAGCGCGTACAATACAATTGTATTGTACGCATGGGGAGATAAGTGACATGTCAATTATTTGCGCCAAATATACGGCACGAGTAATGAATGTCAATGGGGCCGGCAGGCTGCCGCACCCTCAATGCAACGCCGCCCCCCTCCAACCCCCCGTGCTGCGGGAGTACACGTGTATTAGCACGAGCTCCTAAAACACACAATGTATTGCGATGCGTACTGTACACGCTGCAAATACATCATCTGAACATACCCTAAAAGTGATCACGTAGTCTATGCCCATAGTGGGACACAAGATAAAAATGTAACAAAAAAAGGTCAAGCTTTTAAAATAATTAAAAAAGCAAACGCGATACCCCTGTTCTTCCAATAAAATAAACTTTATATCAAGATATAAATATATTTTTTGCATGTTTTTCTCGTTATCTGACATATTTGCCAAATGCCAGAATAATGACAGAATTTTTAAGGCATTTTTATTAGTTTCTGCAAAGTCAAAAGTTTCCATACATTTCATTAGTATTTGGTAGCATTGCCCTTAGACTGTATGACTTGGGTCAAACATTTTGGATATCTTTCCACAAGCTTCTCACAATAGTTGGTAGGAATTTGGCCCATTCATCATGAATTCAGTTTTTGTCAGGTAGTGAGAAAAAAAAGCCCTCACACAGCTCCATCAACCTGAAAAGAAGTTATTTTATTATGACATAAAATTATTTTTTTTATTAAATGTGTCTACAATCTACAGCTGACTTAACTGCTGACCACGTATTTTTTATGTGCCAGGTCCTCTGTATTTGCTTCTGTATTTGAATCATCTGCTTACAATATGCAAATCACACAACATAGTCATATCCAATGATTGCAGATAACACACTTCAGTTAAATCCCAGGATATGCAACGGAGTATAGTCTTGAGTTTTACAGATGGCTATTAACATTTCAGGAGGTCAAAATATTTGCCCCAGCTGTTTGTCACAGTTCTGCGGGCAAACACTCCTCAGTGTGACCGAGGCATGATACACTTGGCTTAGATTAGAAAGAGCAAGTATTTTTTATGTTTTGTTGCATAGTTGAAATGTTTAGATTGCCTCCCGGCATGCCTAATATTGGACTTTGTCTACTTGGCACCTCTCCCAGCGCTCGTCAATTTCATTGAACTCCACAGACATAGTTTAAGAAATTGACAGTGGCTTATTACCAAATGGCTTGAGAACGAACGAGCACGTTTTTGTTAAACTGGTTGTAATCTCCGATGGATCATATCAAATAAGCAGAAATGATATTTGGAAATTCCACAATACCATAGCTTCAATGTAACTGGCAATCAAGCATCATTAAGGCTCTGACAGCTGTTGTATCTTGAAAACATTATGCACTAGGGTGGCCCTCAGCACAAGGTGACAAAATGAAAGGGATTAATTCAAATGTCTCACCCCCTGAAGTTATTCCACTTAAGAAGAAGAGAATTTGTGTACATTGTTTTTTTTTGCAATTGGACAGCATTTACAGGTGGCTCTTAGTGGAATTAGTGGAACTAATTCACAATTTTTGAAAATGCAAAATGTAAATGCTGTCCAACTGCAAAAACAATGTACACAAATTCTCGTCTTCATAAGTGGAACAATTTCAGGGGGTGAGACATTTATACATTATTATATCTATGATAAGGCTATGTTCACACGAGATATTGCGGTGCGCATTTCTCCACGCATTTGCTCTCTAATAAGGGCGAGATGCGGGCCAAAATTATGGTAATCCATAGCTCTCATAGAGAACTATGGATTACACCTTCTCTCCCCGCTCGTACAATACAATTGTATTGTACGCGCAGGGAGATAAGTGACATGTCAATTATTCGCGCCGAATATACGGCACGAATAATGAATGTCAATGGAGCCGGCAGGCTGCCGCACACTCAATGCAACGCCCCCCCTCCCCCGTGCTGCGGGAGTACACATGTATTAGCACGAGCTTCCAAAACACACGATGTATTGCGACGCATACTGCACACGCCGCAAATACATCATCTGAACATACCCTAAAAGTGATCACGTAGTTTATGCCCATAGTGGGACACACAATAAAAATGTGAGACATTTGAATTAACCAATTTCATTTTTTCACCTTGTACTAAGGGCCACCCGAATGTAGACCCCTGGGCCACCTCTAAATGTTATCCAAAATTTAAACTGCATGTACCAAAATGTTTTCTCATCCGGTGGAACAGCTTGAAGGGATAGGAACTGAAAATGTTAAACTTTCATTTTTAAGAGCCAACCTATTAGGCATTTTATGCTTTGGTCATCTAATTTATTCATCTTTAAGAGTTTTTTCTTAGGTTAGACAATCAATATCAGATTAGTGGCAGTCCAGCTCCTACTGACCAACTGATTGAAGGAATTTCAAGCAGCCTCCATTGTTTACCAGGCATAGCGCTGTACACTTGCTAGTTGCTGTGCTTGGTACTGCACAACTGTAGTTCAGCCCCATTTATGTGAATAGGACTGAGCTGCCATTGCAAGCAAAGCCACTACCAAATATTCTTAGCTGTATCAGAATACAGCCAGTCTCCAATAGTGCATTACTTCCATCTGACATTTATAGATCACAGCCTGCATTGGTCTTATTGGTCACAAAAATTCAATGACGACAAAGGAAAATAACATAAGAGGTTGAAGTAAAATAACAACTTATTTTTCCAAGCTGCTGAAAATATAGACATTGCTAGAAATGAATATTGATTCAGACCAGCAAGTTGCCCTATATTTATAAAGCCTTGTTTTCCTATAGTTGACAGATGTAGCAGGGTTATGTCATTAGATTTTCATGTTGTCTAAAAATTCTCATTGGTGTTTTTGTTACTGTCATATCTGTGCAATGCACCCTGCAGGCCTAAAATAAGAAACAAAAGTAAGAAAATAAAACCGTGTACTGTATGTGAAGCTGACATTAGGATGAACAGTAACTACAGTACAGAATAGGCCTCTAAATGCTTAAAGGGATTTTCCACCATTATAATATTGATGGCCTTTCTGTAAGATCAGCCACCAATACTGGTTCACTGGTGACCTAACATCTAGCCAGCTGGCTCCTTCAATTAGCTGACCGGCATGGGTGCTGGGAGTTGCACCCCTGCCCAGGGGAGTTGCTAGGGTCCCAAAACATCCGGGGCCCGGGCCCTTTGTGTTAAGTTTTGCTCAGGAGGGCTGCGTTCACACAGCATTTTTCACGCCCCATGAACTGCGGCATGGATTTTTACAGAGAAAAAACTGTGGCCAGCGCGTCCCTCTGAAGCTCTTACCTTTATTTACTCTCCCCAGAACAGGGAATGCTAGCTTTCAGTGACAGCAATGAATTGCCATAATGTCGGCCTTTACGTTGGGTGTATTGAAGCACAATTACGCGCCGACGTACGGACCAACATTACGTGGTGTGAACATACAGTCAGTATGGCTGCAGCAGCTAAAAACATAGGCAACCCTGACAAATTATAGGTATAAAAATTCTATTCAAATAGAATTCATAATCAGGTTGTAGTTTACAAGTGTAAGGGACACAACAGGCAGGATTATGTTTTAGTGATGTGAATGGGGCGATATTGTGGATATGTGTGTATATACAGCATATACACATACATATACAAACACGTATACACATGCATACACAGATGTATACACACACATGTATACACACATACACGTGTACAGACATGTATACACACATACACATGTATACACACACACGTATACAGAGACACATATATATACATACACATATGTATACACACACATGTATACAGACATATATACATTTAGTACAGTTCACATTCAAGTTGTTTCACCCTATAATACTATCTAGCACTGGTCTCTATAGTGAGGCTACTTACTTGAGACCTCCATGATATGGGCAGCTGTTGGAGCTGCTGCTGTTGAAGCCATAACGCAAAGCAGTGTAGCAGGAGATTGTCCAGGACCCGGGAGCTGAGCACAGCAGGGGCGTAGCCTCTTTCTCATTGTCGGGCTGTGTGCTGCTGAACTTCCTGACTTTGCCGGGACCTTGTGCTCAGAGTGGCTGCAGCACATGGGGTCCTGACAATCAGGAGCTTCAGTGTGTGACAGGCGCCCCCTCCTCTCTCCTAAGCACCCGGCACCCTTGGCAGTCTCCCTCCCTGCCTGCACTGAGAAACGGGCCGAGCTGTATGTATGTCCTCTGGACTCACATACAGTTGAATAGATCGTTGGCTCTCCAGGCACACAGTACAAGGAACCCGACTTTCTGAGTGAGGTGCGGGACACAGGCAGGATTGCCCGGGGCTTGTGCCCCGAATAAACCTGCCTAGCGACGCCCCTGCCCCTCTGATAATGAGAGCCTATCCTAATGGCAGGTCATCATTATTATCCATACATGCCAACTCTCCCGTTTTTGGCGGGGGGGTCCCGCTATTTGGGGTCCCCTCCCCCGCCCTCCCGGGGGAGTTGGCATTCCTTTAAATGACCGCGGCGCCGGAGTAGCGCTGGTGCGCTACTCTGGCGCCGCCGTCCGTTCCCACAGGCGGGTGAAGCGGCGCTGCGCCCGCTTCACCCGCCCGGAACCTCGCTGAGCAGGGAGGAGCAGAAGGGATCGCTCCCTCCTGCCCTCCTCCCCCTGTATGCCGGCGCCGCTGTGCGCCGTACACACATGTCAGCGTCACAGAGGAAGTGACGCGTAGCTGCACTCACTTCCCCTGTGACGCTGAGGAGATCGGCTGGAGCTGGATTTTATTATTTTATTTTTATTAGTTTTAGGGGGGCACTGTCTGGCTACAATGGGGGGTCTACCTGGCTACAATGGGGGGTCTACCTGGCTACAATGGGGGCAATACCTGGACAATGGGCAAACTGGCAACAGAGGGGGCACTACCTGGCTAACAATGGGGGCACTACCTGGCAACAGAGAGGGCACTACTGGCTAAATGGGGGCACACTGGATACAATGGGGGCACTACCTGGCTACAATGGGGGGCACTACCTGGCTACCAATGGGGGCACTACCTGGGTACAAATGGGGGCACTACCTTGCTACACTGGGGGCACCTACCTGGATACAATGGGGGCACTACCTGGCTACAATGGGGGGCACTACCTGGCAACAATGAGGCACTCTGGCTACTAATGGGGGCACTACCTGGCTACAAAAGGGGGTAATACCTGGCAACAATGGGGGTCTACCTGGCTACAATGGAGGCACTACCTGGCTAACGATGGGGCATACCTGGCTAACGAATGGGGGCACTACCTGGCTAACGAGGGGCACTACCTGGTAAGATGGGGGCACTACCTGGAAGCAATGGGGGCATCTACCGGGCCAACAGAGGGGGGCACTACCTGGCCAACAGATGGGGCACTACCTGGCAACAATGGAGGCACTACCTGGCAACAATGGAGGCACTACCTGGCAAACAATGGGGGCACTACCTGGCAAACAATGGGGGCACTACCTGGCAAACAATGGGGGGCATCTACCTGGCTAACAAAGGGGGGCATCTACCTGGCTACAAATATGGCTCTACCTGGCTACAGAGAGGGCATCTATTTGGCTACAAGGGGGCATCTACCTGCCTGTAAGGGGCACTACCTGGTTATGGGGGCTACTATCTGGCTATAAGGGCATCTACCTGGCTTTCTTCCAAAGCCGTTATGCAGTTAGGTGGAGTAGGTGTGGCTTTTTGAAGGGGCGTGGCATACCGTCAAGATGGGCGTGTCCATGCAAATTTTTGCCGCGACGCGCTACGCGTGCCGCCCACTAATATCTCCTGCTTTTTCATTTTCAAAAGTTGCCAACTATGTTATTATCTTATGTCACTTCCTGTAGATAAAAATTCAGGGGCATCAACATTTACAATTCTGCATTGCGTTGACTCTATTGTTCCTCTTGGAAATGTATGAATACATTTACAATTGGGCATCACACTGTTTGCAAGTAGAATAGCATGTCCTTGCATAGCCTGACGTTGTCAGATTGTGTATTCACATACTGCAGTTATAAGATTATTCATACAACAGAAGAACTACACATTGCAGTGTCCGAAGAAAAGATTCTCCAGGATGGTATTTACGTGGCTAGTACAAGTATTTACAGGAGAGCTAATGTCCTCTTTAGCTGGACTATACAGACCTGGAGAGTAGCATTTACATATAACTGACGTAATCACCTTTATAAACATCTGAAAAGCAACAGTGCATCTTGACATCTCTAGAGTTGACTTACCACCACAGGGATTAACCCAGTTGTACCTAGCGTTTGTTGACTACATGAAATGCCTAGAGACCTAAGGATTAATTGAAGCTTTCCTCTCTCCTAGGTTTGTTCTTGAACCACTTTTGCCAAAGAAGATGCATTATCGTTCTCAAGATAAATTGGACAGAGATGATCTTGATAAGGACAGAAAAGAGAAAAAGAAAGAGAAGAGGAATAGCAAGCACCAGGAAATATTTGATAAAGAATTTAAAGCGACTGATATTCCACCACAGCAGTCTGAAGCAGTAATCCTATCCGAAACAGTAAGTTGTGTGTAAAAGAAGAAGTTGCACTTGAAACAGATAAAAATGTAAATAATAAAAAATCAATTTTTCCTAAGTGGTTTGCTAAACAAGAACATATAGGTTGTAGATGTGTCACCGGTTGTTTTGAATTCTGCATTTATTAATTTTTAAGTTGGTCTTTATAACAGAGATCAGTTGTTCTAATTTAGGGTTCCAAATCCCCAGGCTTCGACACATTACTTGAATAATTCTGGCTGGCTGCATACAGCACAACAGAGGAGTGTACGGCATACTGTTCCACACATTAAACTCAATAATACACTATACAGTAAGCTCCACCTAGTGGTAACTCTAGACATCCAGAATTTTGTTGTTAAATTGTGTCTGAAAGCAAAGCTCCAACTGATATAATGATGGCTAGTTGGCACAAATTTTTGAGACCGTTGTTGACAGTCCCTTTCAGTATTAAAATAAGTCCTTAAAGACGTTGTCACATCTTTACTGTTTCATAGAGTCAGCTGCAGCTTTCATTCATGCATCCTGTCACTTCCTGGTCACACTGTGGGTAATTAGCATATGAGCTCTGTGTATTCAGACTTCTGCTAATTAGTCTAGATTAGATAAACAGTCTCCTGCTCCCAGGTCCAGAGAAGCTTCAGAGCTAAAGTAAACAGTAGTAATTAGTGTCTTTTATCTGAAAGATCAGATAACACACAAGCTCTCAGGCTGCCAGCAGTTCTGTGCTGCAACCTGTGTGATGAGCTGACTCCCTGCTACCAGATAAAACAAACAGCAGGGGAGAACAAGCAAACAGGTCGGTAACTAGAGAAACCCGTTAGCCCTCAGAAGGTGATAAAATCATTTGTCGCTCCTCAAAAAAAAAAAAAAATTAACAAAGCAATATATTTGGAAAACGTCTTCATTTAGTGTTCCAGACATGTTGAAAACTAATCTTTGTAGTGATACAACCCTTTTAATTGTAGTTTTTATTATTAATATCTGGAAGAATGAAGAACACACCACAGCACTAATTTGTACAAAATCTGTCCATATATATTGTTAAGCTAAATTTACAGCATTAAGTTGGTGCCCCCATTGGATAGCCAAAGCTGAAAGCCACTGCAAGAGCCTTTTCTGTCTGGAAGCGGCATGACCACATAATATATGGCTGTCTGTAGCCGTAAGAGTTTACTGACAGAATTTCAGCAGTCAGACATGCCACAATCTGCTGATCACTGGGACAACTTAATCCTATGTTCTGAACATCTATAATCAGAACATCTGATCTGGTTATGCCCGTGCTAAAGAGGAAGATATGATTGTCATTTCCAATTGTAACAGTCTGGTAGATCACATTCAAAAGTTATTGTATCATGAGAGGTCTATGTCTATTACAGATTGACAAGATAATTATTCTGTCATTTGTTTTATGTGTTCTGTACCAGACTTTTATGACATCAGAGGTGAAGGATGAATGTAATCGACTGAGGTTAATATAATTGTAGCCCTTTACAAGTATTTCTATGTTCACCCAACTTTATTATCCATTCACCCTTGAAAAAAGAGGACACAGAATGCTAGTGTCATGACTATGTGATATATTTCTATTTTAGATAAGCCCTTTAAGACCCCAGAGACCGAAGAGTCAAGTTCTCAATGCAGTTGTTGGGGAAAGGAGATTCTCTGTTTCTCCAAGTCAACCTTCCCCCCAACAGCCTCCACCGGTCACTCCTAGGAGTAAGCTTACATTCAGTCCACCAATAGGTAGGTTATTCCACTTATGTCAACACTGGAAGCATTAACACAAAAATCATAATTTGTATTTTATTCTGATTTTGTGCCAGATTATTTCTTCACCACCAAAAAGGAAAGAAAAGAGACAGAAGCCTCATCGAAATACAGCATAAATCAATTTATAGAAGAATATTTCGATTAAAAATAACTTTTAATAAATATGCATTAAAACAGTATACCAAATACTGAAATGGCCCATTAAGGGACTTACCACACCTCCCACGATGATAGCTGGTCACTAATCCTTTTGGAAAGCAAATTACCTATGGGACAATAAAAGGGCAAGAAACAGAGAAGAGATGTAGTCTGTTATTCCCTAACTGTCTCTATAGTCCTTTTAGTGCCCTTGCAGGAACAGCGTCCTGAAAAGAACGGTCCCAAAAAAACTAAACTCCTAATACTAGAATCTTTATTTTACCAAAAACAGAAAAAGTGACCAGCAATCTACAAATGATAAACAAAAAATACCCAGACTCGTTTCTTTTGGCCGTCGCCAAATTCATCAGTGGGTTATGATACCCAACAGTGTGGGGCCCAAAAGGCTTGTGTGCCATATTCAAACAGAAGTCCCTCTGTACTGGCTTGTGTGCCATATTTAAACAGAAGTCCCTCTGTACTGGCTAGTGTGCCATATCAAACAGAAGTCCCTCTGTACTGGTCAGTACAGCCTTTTGGGCCCCACACTTTTGGGTATTATAGCCCACTGATGAATTTGGCAACGGCCAAAAGAAACGCGTCTGGGTATTTTTTGTTTATCATTTGTAGATTTCTGGTCACTTTTTCTGTTTTTGGTAAAATAGGGATTCTAGTATTAGGAGTTTAGTTTTTGTGAGACCGTTCTTTTCAGGACGCTGTTCCTGCAAGGGCACTAATAGGACTACAGAGACAGTTAGGGAATAATAGATTTTAGCTCCTTTCTGTTTTTTTGCCCTTTTTGTCCCATAGGCAATTTGCTTTCCAAAAGGATTAGTGACGAGCTATTATCGTGGGAGGTGTGGTAAGTCCCTTAATGGGCCATTTTAGGATTTGGTATACTATTTTAATGCATACTTATTAAAAGTTATTTTTTATCGAATTATTCTTCTATAAACAGATTATTTCTTCTTTCAATTTTTAATAGATTATTAAAGGTTATGACAGCGATATGGAATATCAGTACACAGATGGTACATACATATATTTACTTGTTTCTTGGCATGCTTTGCTCATACTATATCCCACTTATCTGAATGGGGTTTGCACACCTGTGCACAATGTAAAAAAACCCCATCCAGACGAACGAGACAAGTGTTCTAGTTCTGCAGTAAATGTGCTACATGTGAATATGTCCTTACAAGTTTCAGAAATGGGAATCATGCCTCCCGGCGCATCACTTATAGCTTTCTATTTTTCGGCACGTAAGTGCCTGAAAGAAGTGGCAGGTCACTTCTTTTACGGGCGTATGTTACCGAGAAATACGATTGTAAAATCGCCATCGTCTGAACATCGACTGTGATTTTACTTAGCACGCAATGAGTGCTGTACTTGTTAATTGATTTTACCGGATTTGCGGGGCGTAGTTCAGGGCAATTACGCGCCGAAGTACGCCCCGCAAATACGCCGTGTGAACATAACCTTAGGGGGACATTTGCAGATTTAGACAGGCTCTCTTTAAACTGCTGCGTTCACATGTTGCGTTTTTGTTGCGCTTTTTAACTGCATCAAAAATAGAAGTAATTAAAAAAAAATCTGCTGATTATGTTGCGGAATTACTGGGGAGTTTACCCTTTGCGTTGCGGTAAAAGTATGCAGCTTTTCCACACGAAGAATACACATACTTCAATTTTCATGCAGTTGTTTTCTGCTATATATGGCTACGGTTTTAGAAAAACTATCCACTCGTATTGTGATGTGAATTGCCATGGATTTGCATTGTAGAATCTACACTGCAAATCTGCTTTGTCTGAACATGGCCATAAAGTAATTGTTAAAAATTGGCAACACCCCAGCCCATGAGCAATAGATTTTGTGGACACCTTTCATTAATAATAAAATGCAAGGTCCTGGAGCCATATACATTGTCTCATCCTTATCTCTGTCTGACATTACCAGAGGGCAGAAGCATTAATTATAAAGCTTCTTTTTCCCTCCTAATAACCATTTATATGGGTAAAGTGCCTTGGTTGTGAATACATATATGGAGACTCAACTAAATTAAAATTTTTGTTTTCCTTGTTTTAATACAAATAACATGAAACAACCATTCAGAATATTCCCAGAAACACAGCCCCATCAGTCTCTTTTGGGGGCTTTAAGTATCGCAGACTGATTTAGCAAAAATGTTAACATTTCAAATTATCTAGAAAAATGAGGATAATGAATGCAAATCACCAGGGAAATAACAATCAGGTTACTATTTATGTCAGATGTAAAAATATCACTGATTACTTGTAGGATGCAGTAAACTGCAATATGAGGCAACAGCAACGAGACCAGTGTTGAATAGGCAGGCTAAGGGAAACAAGAGTTTGCTTACCTCCCGAAACAGCGCCACTCTTGTCCATAAGGATATGTGCACATGATGTTTTGCAATATGTTTTTCGATCCGTAAAATGTATTGCATAAAACAGCCATCCTTAAACTGCGGCCCTCCAGCTGTTGGGAAACTACAACTCCCATCATTACCACTGTTATTGATTGTATAAATGCATGCTGGGAGTTGTAGTTTCCCAACAGCTGGAGGGCCGCAGATTTATGATGCCTGGCATAAAACTTATCCAAACACGTACCCAGAGTGTGGTACGCTTTTCAATACGTTTTCTGGAATGGAAAAACGTACGCTATAGTTTTAAATAGGGTTTGTGATGCATTAAACGGATCAAAAATGTACATGTCAATTCTTTGATTGGATCTGTTACACGCATCACAAAGATGTATGTAAAACACATAGCGTGTTTTTTTACATTGAAACTAATGTAATCACACAAGAACATTGTTATATATAAGTGTTTGGGTCCGGAAAACGTACCCAAACACGTATCTAAAAAATGCTGTGTGAACATCCCCTAACTGTTTCTGGTAATATAGCTCAGCCTCACTATGGTGAATGCAGTGGAGCTGTAATACTAGATGTACAGTGGGTTGCAAAAGTATTCATACTCCATCATTTCTAAACGTTAGTCACAAACTTAAATGTATTTCATTGATCTTGTATGTGATAGAGCACGAGTTGAAAATTGCGGTTTACAAATGTTCACCAACCAATCTAACTGAACTAGAGCGATTTTGCAAAGAAGAAAGAGCAAAAATTCCAGCCTCTAGGTGTGCAAAGCTGGTAGAGGCATAGCCACACAGACTTGCAGGTGTCATTGCAGCTAAAGTTGGTCCTACAAAGTACTGACTAGGGGCCTGAATACATATGCATGCCACACCTTTCCATTTTTTAATTTGTAAAAATTTGGGAAAGCACATAACATTTTCTTTATACTTCACACATACTTTCTAATTTGTGTTGGTCTATGACATATAGAATGTTAATAAAATACATTTAAGTTTGTGACTGTAACATTAAAAAATGAGGAACAGTTCAAGAGGGTATGTAAACTTTTGCAACCCACTGTATGTGCCCCAGTAACCATATCACAAAATCATGTTTTTTTTGCTGCATGGAACACTACTGCAGTTTGAGAATCCAGCCTAATATTTTACATCAGTTCAATACAGAAGACCATATAACAATGCTGAAGCTGTGGATGCAATTGTGGCAACAAAATAATCCCCAGACTAACAGTGAGCCCTCTCAGACAGGTCATAATGCCCTGTTTATAAGCAGTACTTACTACTTTTATGCCTGACTGCCTGTTCAAGAGTGAATTGATGTAGAGTCTCAAGGGTGCCGACTGTTACTAAATGCTCGCAGAACTCTGATTGTCTCTAATGAGCATAACACATGTAAATATAATACTTTAAAGCAAATGTAGGTGGTTTATGAGAAGCCAAGTCCATTAAAAAAAATAATCCTTAACTCGAGTTGTTGTAATCTGGAGAGTGCCAGACCTGGCTGGTTTATGCTACCCTATCTGAAATCAAGATGTGATAGAGGGAGAGAAACTGAACTCTGTGATTTATAGGTTTATGGTTTGGAACAGAATCTCTGAGTAAAAAGCAGAGTAAATCTTTACTGGACTTCCCCAGTACTGGAAGTTCTGATTACCCCGCCCAAATACAGTGAAACAGCTTTCCCTGCATCTCTGTATGTGCAAAGCGAACTGTCAATTCCTCTGTACTTGCATGGTAAGCAGTACATTCGGTTTTAGTATTTTTAGTAAAAATCCTGCTCCAATTCATATAAACGTATATATTTCAGAGTTCAGCTTCTCTCCCTCTATCACCCCCTACTCTCAGATACATTAGTGTAAACCACCTGACAGGTTGCCTTAAAGCTATAAAGCTTCAACCATTATATCCATTGTGAAATTGTAATATTTTTATCTTTAGGCATGGAACAAAATGGTGTGAATACTGCTGAACCAATAGATATCCCCCCACCACTACCACTTAAAAGTAGCACGGGAGACTATGGCAATGTTATGGATTACCAAGATTTCAACCCACCTTCTACTCCTCCACCTCCACCCCAGAGGGTAAGCAAAATGACTGCTTTAAAAGGGTCAATGCCCTAAGTGCTTGGTTACAATGATAAATATACATATATGTGTGTGTATATATGCAACAGAAGATTGGAGATTTCTTTACATGCCACAAACTTAAAGGGAACCTGTCACATAGGTTATGCCCCCCTTGCTGAGGGCAGCACAAGCTAGTGTCAGACCTGCTGTTTCCAGCGCTGTGCCCCGTATTCTGTAAGATGCTGTAGTTTTAGAGCATTTACCCCTCAAATCTTATTCATAAGCAGGTGTAAGCCCCACCCACCAAAGGCTAGCCCTACCCACCTGGCAGTTATTCTCATGTTTCTACCTATTCAAAGTAATAGGTTTATCAGTTGAGGTGGGAGGGGCTAGCCTCAGGTGGGCGGGGTTTGAAAAATACTCCGAAAATTCCAGCATATTACAGAATAAGGGACACAGCGTTGGAAACGGCAGGTCTGACACTAGCTTGTTCTGCCAATTGGGCCATAATCTGTGTGACAGGTTCTCTTTAATGCTACAAATTCCAAAAATTACCATTTTCTGTTCTTTATAACTATAAAATGCTTTGCAACTTTGTTGTGCATAATGATTTAGAACAGAGCCTTTTAAATCTTTCCATTTAAAAAAAACCAACTGTTTCACTGAGATGTTTGTCCAATAAAGCTTGAATCATACCCTACCACTCTAGGCCATGTATACACATAAATATATATATATATATATATAATATATATATATTATATATATATATATATATATATATATAATATATATATATATATATATATATATATAATAATATACACACACACTCTACCAGTATAGGTCATTTTACACATATTAGAGGTGTGTAACAAGTTTTGTTGGACAAACATCATAGTGATGAGTTCTTTTTTTAAATGAAAAGATTTTACATGCTCTGTTCCAAATCATTATGCATAACAGAGTTGCAAAGCATTTTATAGTTATAAAGAACTGAAAATGGTCATTTCTGGACTTTGTAGCATTAAGATTGTGGCCTGTAAAAAAATCTCCAATCCTCTGGTGCATGACTTACTAAAGAGTGCCACACTGCTTCTGGAAGTAACATCAGCATAAGAACTATGTGGCACATCAGGAGCTTTATGATAGTAGCATTGTAGGAACTTCATGAAATGGGTTTCCATGATTTAAAAGCTGCACATAAACATAAGGTCACAATTCCAGGCATCCGCTGCCTTCAGCCTCATTCACATCGCAATTTCACCTTCCGTTCATGGTATCTGTTTGGATACAGTAAAAAATGAATCGCAATGGATAATGCGGTGGGTCAGCCAGGGAGCCATTGACTTGTACAGGGTAAATCTAGTCCTCACTGCACTACATGTGCCCTGCTTAGTGGTTTCTGGACACAAAAAAGTTACATATCATTATATTTGTCACTCTGGGTAAATCTGGGTTTAGTGGAAGCCTTAAAACTTATTTAATGGAAGAACAGTGCCTACTTTTAACATTTGGGTAAGGATATGGGTCTTTTTTTAGTGTTTGGCTTTTTTTTCCCATGAAGGTTTAGTACAGTATACAGGGCAATTTAGACAGTTTTATGCTTTCAAATTTGTGATAACAGTTTGATAAAGACCCTTTTCCAGTATCACTGTGGCCCTCTGCACATAGAGAGAGAGTGTAGAGTTTGGTAGAATAGCTGAAGTAGCTACACAAAGCTCTAACCTTAAACAGTACCTGTCATAATATAATAGTAGATGAAATTATAAGACTTTTTTTCCAATACATGTAATTTGCAATCCAGAGGGCTGACCACAGTATTACAGGGAGACAGATTTTAGTTTCACTTTCTTAGCAGAGCTCTTTATGTAGCAGTATCTCCCAACAGAAAGAATCCTTAAGGGGCCATTTATACGGCACAGGACAAATACCAGTAGGTTTATCCGAACGGTATTTGTACTGTTTTCGTGTCATGCACACGGCCATCGGGGGACTGCTTTTCTCCGCGGCTAGCCCTCCCCCTTCACATAGGCATGTTCATATTCCGTCCGAAAACCGGTTGGAAGAATGAACATGTTGTATGTTTTTCGGACCGCAGGGCAAAAAATCCGTGCAGAGGGGGCCGCTGCACGGATTTTCCATTAAGGTCCGTGTTAAAGTTTGTCAGCCGGTTTGCAGCCAGTTTTCAAAACCGAAAACCGGCTGAAAAACAGTGCTGTGGGGATAAGGCCTAACTGTGCAGGGGGAGCAGAGGCTGTAGCTGCTTGTACAGGGTAATCTGAGTCTCTTAGTACAAACACTGCAGCAGGCACAGCACACTGAGGACATAAGAGTAACAGGGTTTACAGGCATCTAAATTCCATTGTTGCTAGTACTATATCCAGCACAAATAGCAGTCCAGAGTTTACCAGTGTGCTCATGATGTAGACTTCCTGGCTCCCCCTTTCACAGTGGACTCTTCCAGCTCAGAAGCAGTTACTTTGACACAGCTGTCAACATAGTGATCCATCAAGCTGTCAGATGCCGACTTGGCCCGACTTCAGATCTGTCTTAAAGGGTCAGTGCTTTTTTAAAAAACTTAATTACAGGTGAAAAGCTTTGAGTTTCCTAATGAAGCATATTTAAGGAAGTGTTTGTATTTTAGTCTCCTGTTACTTCATGAGGTTTCACTGGAATTGATAGGTCCTCTTTAAAGGGGTTGTCCAGTTAATTGTTTTTCTTATTCTATTAGAAAACTGTTTCTCTATTAAAAAAAACCAAAAAAAAAAAAAACCCTTATACTCACTTATCCTCTCATCTTAGATGCAACGCTGCAGCATCCTGACTCTCTGCCAGTCTTCTTCTGAATGAGGCGTCAACACCACAACCGTTGATTACATCGGTCACTTGGCATTGGCTGATGTCACTGTTCTAAAGTAAGCACTCAGCCATTGGCATGTGACTACTGCAACAGTGACCTCCCAATTGGAAGAAGACCAGAAAAAAAGAGAAGACTGGCAGAGGGTGTGGACAGTCTAGTGCTAGAGAGGAAAGGTGAGTATTTTTATGTTCTCATAAATATTGGCCCTCACCCTAAGAGGCTGACACTAGGTGGAAACCAAATATACTGGCTCCGCCTGGATGGACTATATACCTTCTACTGTTGCCAGGCTACTCAGTTTTAGCCTAGTGTCCGTAGGAGGTAGACGCTGCTCTGCATTGTCTGCTGCATTTTTTATTTTCGTTTTATTTATTTCTTTTTCCCTTTCAGTAGGTGACCAAGTTTTCTCTCGTGGGGGGGGAGAGGGGGTGGCTGGTGTCTCCTTCGACTTGGCAGTTATCATATGGCCCCTCCCTCTGTGCCCAGACCTTCCTTCTCCAGGTCCTCTTTTCCACCCCAATTTTCCTCAACCGCACTTAACGGTTTGGCTGTTTAAGCCGCAATTTTAGAAACTCGTGTCCTTTCCGTTTTTGTGGTTCAGACCACGATTCCAGCCCAGAAGCTGCAGTTTGCCCATATTTATTATTGTACCTGGAAAGCCTTCTTTTCCTGGTGCACAGCACATGGTTTTCATCCATTGGGTTGTTCTTTTAATCCGGTCTGAAGCAAGGCCTTTACCTTTCCTCATTGAGAGGTCAGGTTTCCGCCCTCTCTGTTGTTTTTCAGCGCACTTTGTCCTCCCGTTCTCAGGTCAAGACTTTTTAGCAAAGGGTTGTTTGTTCCGCTTCATCTATTCTTAGGCTGTTTGAGCCATAGAACTTAAGTCTTGTTTTGAATGCCATGCAGTTCATACTTTTCCTTAGTTCTATTAAATCCATACTTTGGCCTCAGCTGACACAAGCCTCAGCCTTAAATCAGGCAGTGGTGGTCTGCTTGACTCGCACTGCTGTTAATTTCTTTTTTCTAATTTTTTACCCACCCTCTGGGACTGCTTTTGGATATCCCAAGGTGCTGCTGTGTCCCCCAATGATATTGACGAGAAGTTCAGATTTTTGTACTTACCGTAAAATCCTTTTCTTGTCTGATTCATTGGGGGATGCAGATCCCGGATTCTTTGTTTTATTCCGATTCTCATTTTTGCCGTTCTCTCCTGAATCAGACTGTGGTTTTTCCTTTCTGCTACAGCTTTTGTACCAACTGAGTAGCCTGAAGTCCGTAGGGGGATATAGTCCATCTAGGTACAGCCAACACGTTTGGTTTCAGCTTCGTGTCAGCCTCCTAGGGCAAAGGACTATACCCAAGGTACTGTGTCCCCCAATTAATCAGATGAGAAAAGGAATTTAGGGTAAGTACAAAAATCCTAATTTTTTTATTTTAATATGGCAGCATTATCCTAGTAAGTTACTAAAAAAAAAAAAAGTTAAAGGGGCTGTATCGCTTCATCAGTTTATGTGTTTCAATGTAATCTCAGTTTCTCAGCTCTTCAAATCCAGGTGCGTTTCTTCCCCTCCCTGCTGGGTGTTCCTTAACTGATGACATCATCCCCCCCCCTTCACTGTTCATGCTCGCTTCCGAGTCAGTGTGCTCCCCCAACCCTCTCTGTCTGAGTCCACATGTCACTGTCATTCCACTCCTTATGCAGTCTTATTTTGTAAGAGCTGTTTACATAGTACACCATGCATTCAGTCTAGACAGTCTTCTATGAACTCACAGCACTGATCTCTTCAACTCTCACAGCTGGAGGTTTGTTACAGTTGAATCCAGTCTTCTATGAACTCATACTGAGCAGCACAGATCGGTCTCCCTTCTATGTTTACACGCAGCAGCATTAGGCACTGAGGCACAATTCTGCTGTTTTCTGATCGTAGAAGCAGCTGCAGTGTTACTCTGGAGCTGCTGGCTGTGCAGAGTGAAATTGTTGCTGGCCCCTTATTCTGAGTGAGAGAGGCAGGAATGCGCGCTCCCGTGAATACGACCGACCGGGGACCAGACAGAATGTAAATTAGTAGAGCTGTCAGCCAATGAAATGAAAGTAGGAGGGATCCGACCAACACTGGGGAACAGTGTTTACAGAAAATGAAGATAAGGGATACTATGAAAACAAGACAGCTTTGCCAATGACATCCAATTGCAAAGTTGCTTGTTTTCACTGTCCCCTTATTCTGAAGACCATTTAATGAAATGATACAACCCCTTTAGCCGGACAACCCCTTTGAGCCCATTAAACACATTTGGGAAAGGCAGATGTGAGCCGTACCATCACATCTAAAAACGGGGACTGACCTCACAAATGCTCTTGTGGCTTACGGAATACATTTTCACAGGCGCTCCAAAATCTCCAGCAGTGTGGAGGCCATATAAAGGGGACCCAATGTGATATGAATGTCTATGCCTTGGGAATGGGCTGTTCTATAAGCTCATGTAAGTGTAAGGCTAGGTATACACACCAAATGTCAAAAAGTCATCAAAATTTGGATGACCTTTTGACATTTGGTGGACTGCGTTTTTTGGTGTAGATGTGCTAAACAGCCGCAGTCGGTTTTCGGATTTGCTGTGGACGCCGTACAACTGATTGTACGGGAATTCAACAGTAATCCTGTGGAATATATATGTTGCATATTCCGCTGAATTTTTAAACTGATGGTAAAAAAATCTGTGCTGTAGTCTACACATTTTGTATTGCAGTCTATGCAGCACAGGGCACTGTTGGATTTTCGCCGCATTCAAAATACTGAATCCACCGAAAATCCGATGGTAAACCTGTGCTGTGTAGACCTACCCTAATGGTGTCCACGTTTTTAGTCCTATAGTATGTCTAGCCGTTATCTCTATATATGTATGAATGATAGATAAAATAAGAAATTAGGAAATACCTTATTTTGTATGTGGGTTTCTACAAGTGAGTTGTCTTGTACACACTCCTCGGAAGAAATCGCTGTATTTAAAGGCTTAGCATTAACATTCACAGAGGTTGTCCCTTTATCTTTTTTTTTTAGATACAAAGCCAAACTAGAGAACTGTATAGTGGAAGGACAGCTTGCTGCTATGATGCAGATGTGCCGTTTACATAAGGTTCTCCTCTCCCCTGAGGTGTGCGCGAGTCAGTGAATTTGCTTAGAATAGGGTCTAATGTGAACTGGCAGACTCCTCATATCTAAAAGAGAAGAAGCCTTATACGTAACAAGACACCAAATAATGGGATTTATCTACTAAAGAAAAATTGTCACAGCAGAGACCACATCTATTATAGATTGAACAAATCCATCAAGTATCTGTGTCTTACTTTTATCATACACAGATGCAGTCCTTTTTTTGACCCAGACCACTTAGTCCATCATTGTTCCTGAAATGTCCTTGTTTTACAGTTGATTACAAGATCTGCTTTAAAACAAGCTGTCATTTTTCCAGAAGTTGTGCCACTCCTGGCCATGGGCTGTGCATGGTACTGCAGGTTATTCCCATTTTAGTGAATTCTAGACATTCTAGGTTGTCCTAATCCAGGAAAAACTGTTTAACCCCTAATAAACAAGCATCCTTCCAAGAGCCATAACTTTTATTTTCTATTAAAGGGGTTGTCTCACTACGAAGATTAGCTTCAAACAGGTAGGGACCGTTAATTGAAGACTTTTTCCAAATATATTGCTTTTTTTGGCTTTGTTGAGGAGATAAGATAGATGTTATCAGCTGTAAGTGCACACGGGTTTCTCTAGGTTCCTCCTCTATACTTCTCTCTTTGCTCAGTCTTCTCTGATAGTAGGGAGTGACATCACAGGTCGGATTGTGACCTGCTTGAGAACAGTGTGTTAGAACAAAAACATTATATATTAGGAAATATTAGGAGACACCTATACACAATAGATCGCTAGTCGATATATTCAAAATTGGCAGGTTAGTTTGACCTTTACATGTAGCATGCTTATGGGGACAGAAGATAAAGGTTTCACTTGATTTGGTCCACAGCACAAATGACCGGCCAAAGTGCCACTATTGTGTGATTTTGCATAACGGCGTCTGCTCACACTCTTTTTATTTCCATTCACATCCTATCGTCATTTATGCCAAGTTTACAGTGTTAAAACAATGGTCTTGTAGCAGAAACTGTGTCAATCATCTATGGGCTGTATGTGGTATTACAGGTCAGCCCCATTTGGGTAAATCTGCCACCAAACTAGTTGTAGCTTCCACAGAACAAAGTGAAGAAAAGAGTCTCTGAGAATAGCACATTTTGCACACATAAAAGTGATAAATGGGCATCACTATAAATGTTCTCTGCTGTTGACTCAGGTAATGCTTACGGTTTACACATTAAGGGTGACATGTCCCATTAGGGCAGCACCATTGTTTGGTGTATTTTGTGCCAAAAAACGATTGATACCCTATTCTCTATATAAATGAACTGTAGTACACCAAAACTGGGCACATTATATGCCAGGCACGACACATTTGAATGCGCCTAAAGTAGGAGCATCAAATATGCTAGCAATGATATGCGCCTACATTTTGCCATGGACCTAGATTAGGCGCATTAATTATACTATGCAAGGTATACCAGACACCAGATTTTTGACAGGTTCATTCATTCAGGCACACTATACACTAATTTAATGTGCCTTAAAACTGGCGTGGAGGCGCCTCTTTTCTGACATGTCACCCTAACTTTCTATGTTAGAACAGATATGGAAGGTGTCAAAAATATTAACCAATATTTCAAGATATACTGAAGTTCCCCAATTTATGGTACATAAATTCCTCTAAAGTATTGGTAACACATTGTGAGCAGGATCTGTGACTGGCAGCTTTGTATGGATTACACAGTAGTTCAAACTTCTAAAGATACAAAAATCTATATTATGGACATTAGGCACTGCAAATAAATAATACTCATCCAACTAGTGACATCTACAGCCAATGAATGATAAATAAGGAGGATGCTGTATACTACTTCTAAGAGAATGGTCCTATCAAAGAACATATCCAGCATGCATAATTAATGGTAGAATGGTAAATCTGCTTTGAAAATTATGGTGATTTTCTTAAAGAGGTTTTACTGTACAACAGTATGCAGTGAGCTCGCCTTAATAGTGGCTACACTACAATGTTGTCTTAGCAAAGTCCTGAATCAGAAACAGAGCTACAAATATTAAGGCGGTCTTCGCACAGAATGTTGATTCTAAAACAAAAAACAGTAAATAGGCTCCAAAAGAGTATCATAAATCATTGCAATAAACAGTACATACACGGTTTAATATATACAGTATACACTATGTATTACTACCATCCTTTCGATAACATGTTTTGTAGTTATAGGATTAGGACTGTGTCAGGTCATCAGGTTTGGACCTGATAAAGCGCTTATCTTATAAGCACGAAACGTGTTGTGCAAAGGATTGTTCGAACTACTTAGGTTGAGTTCCCACTGTTTTTGAGGTTTTTTGCACCAGTATTAGTAAGCCAAAACCAGGAATAAAGGCAATAAAGTATAATGGTAAGGCTTAGACTTTTATTCAGTCCTGGTTTTGCTCTACAAATACTGTTGCAAAATATGCATTAAAAACACCATGGATAACCGCAGCCTTGATAGAATTGTTGATAAGCACATGTATTTGTGAATAAAAGTTTGGCTGCTTTAAAGCTTTCTTTTCCTCAGATACTTTGTACTTAATTTTCCTTTTTCTGAGCCTTCCAGTGCTGAACTTCAAACACAAAGGTTCTACTTATACTAAGAAATGACTCTGCTCCACCAGCCTGTACATTAGAGAGGTGCATTACTGGAGCCGCTGCAGAACTGTGGACAGCAGGATAGTGCACCCTCCAAAATTGTTCAGGAGGTTTAAATTACAGATGCAAACTTGGTCTCCAAACTCCCCAGACCTTAATCTGATATTTTTTTTACTGTACATGGCTTAATGGATTTACTGCTAACATCCTGATGTAAGATACCAGGACTCCTTCAGAGGTCTTGTGGAGTCTTTGTTTAGACGGGTCACAGCTGTTTCAGTGCCATGAAGGGCACCTACACAATATTTTTTTACCTTTGACACTCACCTAAAGGAATTAGTTATATTTTTCCTTCCTGCTGGATCCACTTTAGTGGTGTCAGACTTTCCCCAGACTTTTTTTTACTGTTATTTCTCGTATATGGGGAAATAAGTACAACTCTCACAAGACTGTTATAAATTGCTATATTTTTACTTTTGTTTCAGCACCTGCCACCTCCACTGCCCAGCAAAACACCACCACCACCACCTCCAAAGACCACAAGAAAACAGACATCTGTGGATTCTGGGATCATGCAGTAGAGCACGTGCCACCTTTACAATGTACAGCTCATTGTAATTATTGATGCAGGATTTACCTCATATGGGCCAAATTGTTTTAAATTTTTTTTTTCTTTTTGTGTAATGACTGTAGAGGAAAGTCATTTATATTAAGCAAAGTATATTAAAAAAAAAAAATAGAAAAAAAACCCCATTGAGCTACTGAGCTGTGGATACTAATTTATCTTGGAGAATACTGAGGGAGCAATTTATATACAAGAGAAAAAAGCAAATAAAACTTATTGTAATTGTCTGAGGCATTGCTAATGATGTCTGCTGGTTCCTGTTTCATCATTTTGTACAGAAGTTTGTATATATGCCTTTTTTCTTTTTACATTTTAGGTTTTTAATTTTTAAAATAGTGTTTTTATTGTAGTAGATTGTTTTCATTATCTACTCACACTCTTACGCATTTCCTATCAGTGACTAGCGCTGAGCACCTATAGCTTGCTCAGCTGTGCTGACCCGTGCCAATGGATAACTATAATTATGTGTAGATCTGTCACCTTACCTTACTGATGCTCCTTTCTGTATATGTATTTTTCTGCCATTCCATTTTATAATTACCCTGTAGATTTTGTTATATATAATTGACTAAAACAAATTAACTGTTTTCAAAATAAAAAGGAAATGTTAAATAATTGTTTGTGTTTGGCATTTTTGCAGCTTTGATCTCAGACCAGTGTTGATAAGATGAGGAGTAGGCAAGCTAGGTGGCTGCCAAAGACACCATGGGCAAAAAGAAACAAAATAACAAAATGTTTCTGTCCCTGTCACAGACATTGAAAGAAGCATAGCAGGCTAAAATACTTCATCTTGGCTTTACCCAACCTATGAAACTTATCACACTACTGGGTGACTTTCTCACATCTTGTACACAAGGTTTCTGTGATATAAAAATTCATGATTTCTTAAACAGGACAAGAGAGAGGGATTTAAGTTGCTGTAGGAGAAATTTGTGGCAGCTAGAGTGGTGGTTCATTCTCTAGGAGAAATGAAGCAGCACTTACCTGAGGACAGCATCATTTTGAACATGCATTTTTCAATTCTATAGAGAAACCTATGGAAATAACACAGTAACCATAGCATATGGTGTTTTGTCTGCATTTTATGTTTTGTTGTTTAAATGTATTATTTGATTTTGAAGTAATGTCTG
This sequence comes from Phyllomedusa bahiana, assembly GCA_025379985.1. Classification (NCBI taxonomy): domain Eukaryota; kingdom Metazoa; phylum Chordata; class Amphibia; order Anura; family Hylidae; genus Phyllomedusa; species Phyllomedusa bahiana. Next base: position 183,056 of record JAODAL010000004.1, on the reverse strand, counting down.
GCTGCTCAAAAAACAAAAGGCATTGTTATAAGATATTGACCCAAGAGGTTGATCAGACTAGATTAACATTCAAATATTATATTCATTTACATAATCATTGGCAATTATATACTTACCTCCAGGATTTTGCTCCCCTTGCATTTGGGATCCTTATTGGTACCATGCTGTCATTGTCCAAAAGGAAAATATGCCTTATAAGTGGGTCAGACCGCACCAAACACATAACTGCAGTATTCAACTTTTGTTTCATTTTTATACAGGAAGGTGGTATCAACTTAACATCTTTTATGTTAATTTTACTATTACAATGTACAAGTTTTCACACCTTCAATTAGTGCTGAGTGATTACTCTTATTGGTTCGAATAATTTGCCGTTTCAAGCTGTCACTGTACTAGATTTGCCCAGAATCATAAAATTAAAAGGGGTTCTCTCACCACCCTGTTTCACGGAGTCATAAGCCGTTTAATACTCACTGTGGGGGGTTCTGTAGCAGTGATTAGCATGTTTAGCTACTCTGTACGTAGCTGAGCTGTGACAATGACAAGTGCAGGAGATGTTATCTCTTCAGTAAAAAAAAACAAACAAAAAAAAAACATAGTAGAAACCAAAAGTTTACATATACTACATAAAAAGACACACATGAATGTTTTTCTCACTATCTGACATGAAATCAGAATAAACCTTACCCATTTTAGGTCAATTAGGATTACAAAAAATTATTTATATTTGCTAAATGTCAGAATAATTAGAGAGAGAATTTTTAAACCCATATGATAACGTCATGTCTTTGAAAGCTTCTGTCTTCAGCGCCAGCTAGGATCAGAAACTCTAATCAGATTAGGATCAGAAACTCTAATATCAGACATGTAACAGGATCACAATATTTAGGCAGTTTTACATGAGGAGAGCACCTGATTGTCTTTCGCAACATGATTGTGAGGTGCTGACTGGTGTTTGACAGCTAAAGGCGCTGTTAAACCCCCAAGCCGGCCATCTTACTACTTCCATTAAAATTGGTCTCTGGCATGTAGATGGGAGAGTGTTAATAATATACTATGCTACTATACATTAGTATTGCTGAATACTGTACCGTGCAAGTCCCTGCAGGGACCTAGGGAGGGGGGGGGGGTGTTTGTAATTATTTAATGTTTTGGGATACCATGGAAAAAAAGTATACCGAAATGTGATTTGAAAGGGCCATAAAAATGTATAGGCAAAGTGTTTTATGGGGGAGGGGAGTTCCTAGGCGTCTTTAGGGCAAACAGTTTGTTTTAGACTATGTTTGCTCTATTTTACATCAGTACATGCTTTACACACCGGACACAGGAACATGGTCTATCACAAAAGACATGGCCTCAATTGCACAACAACAAAAAATAAAAATGTACTCACCAGTTTAGTCCACCATCAACCTAATGTTAAAGCTTCAGCAGTCACTTAGGTGTTTGCAGCCGTCACTTGCCGACTAGAAGAAAAACAGCCAATCATTGGCCCCAGCAGTCGCATGCCATTTCATTGAGATTACCGTTCCCATTCCGAGTAGCGATGCCAATGGAATGACATGCGATCACTTACTGGTCATGTACTAATTGGAAGTAAACAAACACCAAAGCAACTGCTGAAGCATTAAAGCTGGTCAGTGGTTTAATAAAAACTCCACATTTTAAAACATTTGGGACGACATGTATGAACCGGGCTGCGCCAGAAGTCTGGCGTCCATACAGCCCGAGATCTAGTGCAGCCCCATTTGCTATATTTTTAAAATGCCCACATGCCAGTATCAGGCGCATTACAGAGCACCTGCAGTATGCAGGAGGCGGGGTGTATTAGAACTGTACGATTCTACAATCTCTTAGATTTATAATTGGAAGTATGGATAATGTTAACTACCGGACCAGTCCACCATGAACGACACCCTCTTTTTCGTATAATGTTCAATATCCAATTTTAGGCAGACACAATATGCTGAATAAGCATTTGAGCCATTTATTCTTCCAACATTCAGCAAGTAATAAAGGTAAAAAGACATACTTGTGTGCTTTGTAGTGAGCCCGTAGTTATTACCATCAGCGTTAGCTGATTATCTCCTGCATACAGCTCATGGAGATCCATGTAGTGAGGAAACAGCTACAGAAAAAGCAGGGCATCACACACCTGTCGGCTGATGGTAATAACTACGGACTCACTACAAAGCACACAAGTATGTCTTTTTACTAGAGATGGGCGTTCACTTCGCCGAATTTCTCGGCAAAAAATAACTTCGTTTCGAATTACTTCGGCACGAATCACGTTAAAAAAGCAGTTATTTCCTGTAGAACGTTGCTGTAGAACGTTGTGCCATGCTTAAAATCAGAGGAGCTTGGTTTGGTTTTCATACAATTTTGTTTTTAGTATGACACGCAATGACTGCCCCGCTCTTAGAACGCTTCAAAAAAAATTCCCTGGGCACTTAAGAGGGCAAAACGCCAAAAAACGAAGGGGGAATGTACCCTTTATAAAGTCAGCCGCGAAGGCGGAAAAAAAAAAGCTGAACTCAGAGGCAACATTATGACAGATGGGGAGGTGAAGGGGCAGCCAAGCAGCACAGAGGCAAAAGGGCACAAGACACATTGGAGGACACGGCAGCAGCCACAGCAGCAGAGAGGTCAGGCAGTGCACAATGACTTTCTGAGGTGGCAAAACAGAGAACCACAGAAGGCACAATGACGAAGCGGAGGTCACGCGGCAGCACGGGGTCAGGCAGTGGCAATGACATTCTGGAGGGGAAAACAGGGGGAAGCCCAGAATGGCACAATGACTAAAAGCGGAGGTCAGGGCGGCAGCAAGAGGTCGGGGCAGGGCACAATGACAGTGGGGAGGACACGGCAGCACCAAGCAGAGCATGAGGCGAAAAGGGGCCAATGACACAGTTTTTGAGACTGGGCAGCACCACAGCAGCACATGGGGTCAGAAAGGGCACAATGCAGTGTGGAGGACACGGCAGCACCACAGCACACATAGGCAACAAGGGGCACAAGACATTCTGGAGGGGCAAAACAGTATTAGGCCACAGATCACAATCCACAGTGTAGAGGTCAAACAGCAGCACTAGAGGTCGGCGGGCACAAGCATTCCTGGAGGTGGCAAAACGGGAAAAGCCACAGATGGCACAATGACTGAGAGGGGAGGTCACGGCGGCAGCAGCAGGGGTCAGGGCATTCCAATGGAAAACAGTGTGGAGGACAGGGGCAGCAGCCACAGCAGCACATGAGGTCAACAGTGGCAAAATACAAATTTCTGGGGGGGCAAAAAAAAGGAAGGCCACAGAGTGGCACAATACAGATTTGAGGTGACGGCGGCAGAGAAACAGCAAGGTCGAAGTGGCACAATACACAGTGGGGAGTCACGGAAAAAAGCACAGCAGCATGGGGTTCATAGAGGGGAAAACAATAACAAGTGTTGAGCGGGGGGCAATACGTCCCGGGTAAAATGGGGGTGGGCAGGGGGGAGAAACGGGCAGCAGATGTGTGGCATAAAAGGGCGGGTGGGGGGGCATCCGAATATGGCTGGGCGGGTATTTTGAACCCAGACGGACGCCTAAGCATGGTGTGTGGAAATCCGGCCAAAACCACCCTGATTCATCTTGACAAAGGCCCGCGTTCCACTTTTCCCGGGAAAAGCGGGTTCCCTTGGGGGTAACGAGGGCCCCCGCCGCACTGAACACCCCGCTCTGAGCCAAAACACGGGCCGGGCAGGACAGCTTCTCCCTGCAAACTCGGAAAGTTGGGGCCCACAACCATTTTTGGCTGCCCATTAACCAGCGGACTCCTAACGAGGGGGCAGATGCTGTCCAAGTAGCCACAACCTTTGGGTTTTCAGGGACCCCCGGGGTCCGCTGCTGCTCGGGCGACTACCCTCCTCATGGGCGGGTAAAGGGAACTGTCATCATGATTTCCCAGACTTGGGTAACTCGAGGAGCGGTACTCTCCTACCCCCCCCCCTTTTCCCCCAGCAGTCGCGGCAGTAGTACGTGAGTCTGGGGATCCCCCCGGGGTCCCCCTTTCCCGAGGAGGGACTCCGCACATAGGCGGCCCCAAACTGATTACGGAGGATTTCCCTATAATTGAGTTGTCCTCCCTCTCAATAGCTGGGAAAAAGGCTCCCTTTTGGACGGAGGGGGGGTCCAATAGGGTGGGAGAGCCGAAGTATCCCTCTGCCGGTGCTGATTTTTGGGCTGTACTAGCCAGGCAAATAACATGTTTCGGCCTCTGCACAAGTGACTCCGGGGGGCTCCCTCCTACATTCCATTTATACTGCCACGTGCCTGGGGGTCATTGCCTCGTTTTCCCCTCATCCCCACTACCCCCTCCAGCTGCCCTGCCCCCTCTCTTGTCACCGGGAAAAATCCACTCATTTCACCAACAATTTTCTGCTCCAATGTCCTCCCCCCTCCTCCTCCCCCTTTTTTTCCCCCCACCGACTCATGGGCCACAGATGTATCGCCACGTCTCCAGCCCCCTGCCCAGAAAATTTTTTGCAGCATCTTTTTCAGGACATAAGCATGGAAAGATTATTCACCCATCCTGGCACTGAAAAATAACGTCGCCTCCTCAATGGCCTCAACAAACGCGGTGTCACGCGAGCGCCACGGGCTACACAAATTACACAGGGGAGTATTTTCTGTCTGCCTGGATATCAAAAAATCATTAATGGCCTTTCTCTTTCAACATGTGCAGGCTGGAATACCAACGGGGTGGAAACATCCATATCAAGTGTTTGGGGGGGGCGTTCTGCCGCTGCAACTCAGGAGGGGTTTTCCGGGCTTTGTACAATGGATAAGGAAATGCACGTTTCCTGGCCATTTTCGAATGTTCTAAGATCGGTGGAAACTTCAGGAACCTTTCACAACCAAATTAACACGTGCGCCAGCGGGCACATGGACCATCCCTCCCGGGTTTAGGGGACACCATGTTCCTCCCATTGTCCGTCACCATGGTTCCATTTGCAGTTGGCGCGGGAGAAAGCCACAATCGATTTCTTTCGCATGAAGCGGGGCATTTCCCCCTGTGTGACTTCGTTCGCCGAGGGAAGCCGGGGGCGAAATGCGTGACCCCCCTTGCCCTACACATGTGGTTTTGATGGAGCAGTACTTTTTGGAGGGAGATGGGGAGGAGAGGGGGGCGGACATTGGCCAGTGCAGCAGTTTGACAACGTGAGGGAAAGCGGCGTCTCCTGTCCCAAATGTTGGTGGCCCGGGGAGGAACACATTCACCCCCAGTGGGCCGTAAAGGAAGCGGCCCTGACCGTAGTTAACTCCCCGACGTCCGCGCGCGTGCACCTTTGGGAAAAAAACGATAAGCCAAGGCTGACCCACCTTCGTTCAAAAATTTTATGAATTTCTGGGACTGCCTTTTTGGAAAAAAAATTTAAAAGGCTTGGGAAACCCCCATCTCGGCTCGGGACAAGCCATTAGTTCCTGAAAGGTGCAGATCCACCATTTGGGAAAGGGAGGGACGCAGTACCAAAAACTTGGAAGGAGCACGGTCACTGCTCACCTTTGGGTGGTTTTGGGCGATACGTGGTCCCCTTTTTAATCGCCCTTTCTGAAAGACTGCTGGCGCCATGAGTATCGGAGCAGGACATCTGGAACGGGAGATATTCAAAGAGAAACAGCTCCCTTCTGCAGAGGGGGGGGAGCCTTTGACTGGCGCAATGGGAGCGTGCCACTGGGCTGCTGCTCTGTTGCCCGCGGCGGCCGGATGGGACCACCACATCTGACCACTTTTTTCCCAGGCCCCCCGGATGGTGACCTGCTTTTGTTGACGCAGGGCCATGGTCCAACGTTTCTCCCCTGGCCCCGCTTCACTTTCTCTTCAGATTCACATATACCCATTTTCGCCCTCCTTCTTTTTTAGCAAAAAAACGCCCCCACCGCCGAGTATCGGATTTTTAAACCCCCCCAACCGCTCCGCAGAGTGACTACGCCGCCGCTGACCCCTGTGCCCTACTTTTTTGGGCCTAGAAGGGTTTTACCCCTGGGGCCGCTTTTGGGCCCCGACCCTCACACTGCTGCTAACCCCGCTGACCCTGGCCACCGATCCACTTGCGGGGTGCGTCGCGCCTGACGCGCAAAACTGACGCCCTCTCTCCTACATGATGAAGCCCTTGCCTCCAAAACCCGCTCCCAATGCGGTCGGCACATCATCATCTAATTTGTGTTTCATCGTCACGCTGTCCTCATCACCGGTCCCTTGGGATCCGAGGGGACCTCTCAAAACAAACCTTCCCCTCCCCTCCCACCTCTAACTTTTTCCCCTACTTCAAGAAGAGGGGAAAAATTGGCCCCCTTTTTCTTCTCTGCCCCAAGTTAGCTGCTGACTGCCCTCCTCAAATTGTTCATCCTCGCTATAAAAGTTTGGGGGGTGAGCCCAGACAATAGTGTCTCTGGCTGAGGGGAACCGGATGGGACAGAGGCGGGCCAGGGCAGGGGAGGGCCGCGAACCCCCCCTCCCGGGGCCCTGCCAACTAATGGGTTGTGCTGAGGTTCCCACCCGACTCTTGGGTGGGGTTGTCAGATTTCATCTGGGGGGAAAGGGGTACCTATCAAAACCCAAACAAGAACCCTTGGGTTTTTTGAACAACACACGGCCGCTGATGCAGCGGGAGGTGGCCTCACCCGATGACCCCTCTACACGTCCCCCTTGCGGCTGCGACCTGGGCCTGTTCCAGGAATGTTTTTTGCCACTGCCATCGCAGGTGCGAGCCTCCACCTCCGTCTGACATACGTTTGTTCTAAAAAGTACAGACACTGTTTGATGATGATATCTGTAAAGAAAAATACACCCCTGTTTTTTTTTACTCCAAATAAAAACCCCGAACAAGCTTGGGAAAACCCCTTTATATAAATTGCGCTCCACAAATGGCCGGGAAAAATTTACTTTTATGGTCGTTTTAAAAAAACTGGGGTTTTTTTCTAAATTAAAAGCACAAAAAGGGGTTAATTAACCTTCGGACATAAAATTAGGCCCAAGGAAAAATGTAATATTTTGGCGTTGAAAAAAACGGTTTTTTTTTGTCAGCACACCACAAAACGCTTAATTAACCCCTGGATGTAAATTGCGCCAAAAATGAGCCGCACAAACAAATAGCTTTGTACGGGTTGCAATTGCGTTTTTTCTACGCCACCAACAAGAAATCATTGTAAAATTTAACCCTTTGCTTGAATTAGGTTTACAGGAAAAATGGATATATTTTGGCGTTTAAAAAGACGTTTAATTTTTTCAGCACCCACAAAACAACGCTTAATTTAAACCCCGGATGAAAATTTCCCAAAGAATTGAGCTGCACAAAATGTAGTTTTGTAGCGGTTTCAATTGCGTGTTTTCTACGCCACACAACAAAAAAGTACAGTTGTAATTAACCTTGCTTGAATTAGGCTGCAGGAAAAATTTTTATATTTTGGCGTTGAAAAAGACGGTTTATTTTTTTCACACACCAAAAACAACGCTTGATTAACCCCTGGATTAAATTGCCCAAAAATTGAGGGCCGCACCCAAAAAATAGCTTTGTACGTGTTACAATTTGTTTTCTACGCCACACAAAAAGAGATACAGTTGTAATTAACCTTTTCTTTGAATTAGGCTACAGAAAAATTTATAATTTTGGCGTTGAAAAGACGGTTTTTTTTTTTTCAGCACACCACAAAAAAACGCTTAATTTAACCCCTGGGTGTAAATTGCGCCCAAAAAATTGACCGCACAAAATAGTAGCTTTGTACGTGTTAAATTGGGCTGTTTTTTACTCCCCACAAAAAAATACAGTTTAATTAAACCCTTTTCTTGTGAATTTAGGGGTACAGGAAAAATGTAATATATTTGGCGTTTAAAAAGACGGGTTTTTTTTTGCAGCACACCACAAAACAACGCTTAATTAACCCCTGGGGATTAAATTGCCCAAAGAAATTTAGCCACCAAATATAGCTTTTTAGAGTGTTACAAATTGCGTGTTTTCTACGCCCACACAACAAAAGATACAGTTGTAAATTTAAAAACCTTTGCTTTGAATTAGGCTACAGGAAAAAAAAGTATTTAAATTTTGGCGTTGAAAAAGACGGTTTCTTGGGGCAGCACACCACAAAACAACGCTTAATTAACCCCTGGAGTAAATTGCGCAATTAAAATTGAGCAACCCAAAAAAGAAGTGTATTTTTATTTTAAAAACGCTGTTTCTTTAAATGAATACAACAAACTGGCTTAGATCCCACTTTGGGTATTTAATGTAAATGCAGCGCATGGACCACACTGGATTTCAGTTTTCCCAAAACCCCAAAAAAATTAGAAAAAACATTAAAGAACAATCTCTGAGACAAGCTGAAAACCCCCACAGAAATCGCGTATAAAAATCAGTTCTTCAGTAACAATCAGCCGCGGCACCCTTCCCTGATGAGCCAGTGAAGGAGTGTGAGCTCCAGCGTCTGTCCGGGGCTTATATAGGCAGTGACGTCAAGAATCCCGCTGGTCTCTGATTGGCTTTACCCTGCACATGTCATCAGGCTATCCCTTTTTTCCCCAAATGCTTTGCCCCATGTAGCGCCATGTTCCGAGCCCCTTTTTATCAAACAAAAGCACACTTTGTTTTCCCCGAAGTACCCCCAAAATTCACTTCGTTTGAACCAAGTTTTCCTGAAATTCAAAAAAGAATTCCACTTCATTAGAAACAATTCCCCATCCCACTTTTTTTACCTTTATTTTCTTCTGAATGGTTTGGGAAAAAAAAATGCTCAAATGCTTATTCAGCATATTGTGTCTGCCTAAAATTGGGGTATTAACCGTAGATTCTAACATTTATAAAATAGAAAGGCAAAAGAAAAAAATAGGTTTATTTGGGGTCTGGAACAGGTAAACCACTTTGAAAGTGGTTTACCTGAGCCAGAATTGTCATCTTTGTGGTTGAATGTACCTGATTTATGACCCACAGTAGACCGGTTTCATAAATTCAGGTACATGCTCCACTATTCTAATGCGCAATTAAATTGGTGTCCAAGCACCAAAAATCATACATATCACCCTTAGGGTCTATTTTTAAGTTTTCTTCCGGACAATCCCCTTTAACATGTCATCTATACCACATGGAAAATCCTAAGTAAATTGAAACCCATAAAACAATTGTCCCCCCCCCCCCCCATTCCTTGTTTTACCCACAAAATATTATTTTTTGCTTTCCTAATAGATTAATGGTTCTATTAAAAAAATACAACTCATCCCACAAAAAAATAAGCCCTCACGGAACTATGATAACAGAAAAATAAAAAAGTGATGATGCTGTAAATGCAGCAGCGCAAAAACCTAAAAATTCCTAAACGTCCAAATGCCTTTAAGGATGTATGGAGTTGGCTCACATTAACTGCAGGGTACGAACCTGGCTCCCTGGTGTTAACACTTTAGACCCTGCGGTGATTGTGGTCTCGGCATCTTATAGAATGAGGAACAATGCTGTGCATCGTTTCTCCCCACGATCAGCCCCCCAGCAATGTAATCGCGGGGTGGCGATCCATTGTAATGGCTGCCAGAAGCCTTATGCAGGTTTCCGTAGCTGCCATGTATGTACACCTATTACACTCTACCTACTGCAATAGGTAATGAATCAAAATCCCATATACAACAGTACAGTAGTACTGTCATATATAAGACAAGTGATCGTACCCACTAGTGGTCAAGTACCCTAGGGAGTAAGTATTAAAGTATTAGGCCATGTTCACACGGTGTTCTGGAGCTCGCGCGAGCACCACAGACATGCATCACTCGCGGCGCGTATGCGCCGCTAGTAATTGACATGTCACTTATCTCTCTGCTCGTCGTATTGTGCAAGCGGGGAGAGGAGGAGTAATCCATAGTGCTCTATGAGAACTGTGGATTACCGTAATGACTGAGACGTATTTCACCCCATATTAAGCGCAGTACGGCGCGAAATACGGGGTGAAATATGTCCTAGTTTAAGCCGTGTGAACATAGCCTTAAAGTGAAATAATTCAAGTACAAATAAAAAAAATTTCAATACAGCATCATTTATCTCGAATGCTGAACACCGTAAAAAAGAAAACAAATTTAAAACGGCAAAATTGTATTGCCAGAATCCTAAAAAACAAAACAAAAAAAAACAACAATGAACCCACAGGATATCTGTTGCCAATGTTACTACGTCACACTATCACAAAACATTATCACATAACTTTTAATCTCGTATTTAAAATACACAATAATCTGCTACACTTAATCTTGGTCAGGCCAATCATTGGTCATATAAATATAATAGTATAAGTAACCAGTAATGATCTACTGGTAAAATATGTTACAATATATGATATTCTAAAGGACAGCACTTACATTTCTCCTTATGCTGGTTTCCCAATGGTGCATGTCCTTTTTCATCCACAGAGTTGAGGTGTCCTCTGGTCTCCTCAAAGGTGGTTGGCTAGGAGAAAGGGAATATTGGTAAAACTACGCCCAAATACACCTAAACCTTCCTAAAAAAATTTAAAACCGGGAAATCGCCCCGAAAAGGGCGGCCCTGTATGTCAGATCTCATCCTATTGGATCCTATAGTGCCCTCAGTCAAATGCAGAAGAATTATCAAAACATCACATCACATTACCATTGCCAGAATCCTATCAACCTACAGAATTCAGATAATATATAATTTATACTGAAGAATGAACACCTTTAAAAAAAATAAAACCCTGAAAAACATGCTGCAAGTAAATTTTTTTTCACATTTCATCCCACTTACATTTTTTTGTGGTTTGCCAGTATATTCTAAGGTATGGTGAATGACACCATTTTTTGTCCTGCAAAAAACAAGCCCTTCTATAGCTATGTAAACAGGAAAAAAAAAAATGCTAAAATGGCTGTGCCAGAAGAGCCGACTTCGAAGGGTATGTTCAAACAGCGTTTTTTGAAGTGTAAATTTACATTTGCAAACGTCATAGGTCTACAAAACTATCCCACAGCAGTCAATAGATTTGTTTTACAGTATCCACATGGACAATGCCAGTCATAAATCAATCTCTGTATCAAATAATCAACAACTGTGACCTGGACCCCTAATTCTAAATCAAGATTTTATAGCATCTCTGCCACTTTTCATTCTCTCCTTTTCCATCGTGTGGTCCCCCAACACTGCCAAAAACCATACTACACAGATGAAGAAAAGTGACAACTAACTAGGGAAAAACCTCCAGCAAGATTAATAACAACACAGAACTGTAGTCCCCAGCCCTTTGTAAGGTGGGAGCCACTTTCAAATATGACAGACGATGTTAAGTCACACAAAATAAAAAAAAATGAAATATCTTAATTGCATATATGATTAACTAAATTACCACAAGGCAATAGAATATGGCTGGGCACATTTATCAGTGCTGCCATTTACTTTGTTAACCAGGAATCAACGATGTTGGATAAAGCAGCTTACGTTGAGGAAGCCCCAAATAGCTTTTAAATAAACCCTCTTTTAGGTCTTCCTGTGTGTAACTCAGAAAATTTTTACAGGGAAAACATATATGAGGACTTGGGGGCCGGAGATTGACTCTCTGGTCATGCCCACGCTTGTGCGTCTAGGGATTCTTTTTGTTGCAACAGCAGCAATTTGAAGTGTCCCCTGGACACAGATATTTGCTGAAGAGGGCTGAAGGACTGGCAGGAATAAGGTCACATCACCAGATCTGCTGATCTTCAAGCCATAGTGGAATAGAAGGCCGTATGATTTATCCTGTGTATTATTCTCAGTACTACATCAGACAGGTGTATATGACACAGATTTTAATGTAGTGGTTTTTGTTGTGGAAAAACCTTGGTGTGTTAGGCAATGTTCACACGGCTTATTGCCGACATAATTGCGGGAACAGATTTCGCCCCGCAATTATGCTGGCTGCCGTAGGGCGGGGCGGGGGCCGGCAGCCGCTGGCCCCCTAGACATTTATTATTCACGCGCGTACACGCCGTAAAAAGTGCATTTTACTTTCTCCCCCTCGGGGTATTCGCCGGCGGGAGAAGAGACGGGAACCATAGTTCTCATGAGAACTGTGGGTTACCGAATGACTGGGAGGATTCCAGCGTACTGCAGCGCAAATACGGGAAAACAGTACGGCTGGAATCACCAGAATAACCGGGGGAAGAGGCGTTTAAATTTTAAAGAGTTTAGCAGCCAGGTCTAAACAGGGCCCAGCAGGAAGCCTGCATTTTTTTATGTACTTGATAAAACATTACTAAAGATATAAAGGTTTAGGCTATGTTCACACGGCTTAACTGCGGGGCGTAATTACGCCCCGCAGTTACGCCGTGTGGCCGGGGGCGAGAGCAGGGGAGAGAGCGGGGGGCCGACCCATAGAGAATCACTGCTAGCGGCGCGTATACGCCGCTAGAAAGTGACATGTCACTTATCTCCCCGCCCGGCGGCTTCGCCGGGCGGGGTGAGGAGACGTAATCCATAGTTCTCTATGAGAACTGTGGATTACCGTAATGACTGGGCCGTTTTCAGGCCGTAATTCGCGCACTTCGGTGCGTAATTACGGACCAAAATACGGCCCATATTAAGCCGTGTGAACATAGCCTTATTCTCAAATGCATTAACAGTTCTACACTTCAGTCTATACTAAAGTGTATGGCCAGTTTTATATAAAGTGTGGCTCTTACTACAAATAAATTATGACTATTCACTATTCTCAGATAATTCTTATTTCAGAATGCTAATATATTCATATATTCAGTGAAGGAAATAATTATTTGATCCTTTGCTGATATTGTAAGTTTGCCCACTGACAAAGACATGAACAGTCTATAATTTTAACGGTAGGTTAATTTTAACATTGAGAAAATCACATTGTATAAATTATATACATTTATTTGCATTTTGCTGAGAAAAATAAGTATTTGATCCCCTAGAACCACTAAGAGTTCTGCCTCCTACGGACCAGTTAGACTCTCCTAATCAACTTGTTACCTGCATTAAAGACAGCTGTCTTAAATAGTCACCTTTATTAAAGATTCCTATACACAGACACAATCAGTCAGATTCTAACCTCTACAACATGGGCAAGACCAAAGAGCTTTCTAAGGATGTCAGGTACAAGATCATAGACCTGCATAAAGCTGGAATGGGCTACAAAACCATAAGTAAGATGCTGGGTGAGGAGAGAACTGTTTGTGCAATTGGAAGAAAATGAAAGAAATACAAAATGACTGTCAATCGACATCGGTCTGGGGCACCATGCAAAATCTCACCTCCTGAGGTATCCTTGATCATGAGGAAGGTGAGAGATCAGCCTAAAACTACACGGGGGGGAACTTGTTAATGATCTCAAAGCAGCTAGGACCACAGTCACCAAGAAAACCATTGGTAACACATTACGCTGTAATGGTTTAAAATCCTGCGGTGCCCGCAAGGTCCCCTGCTCCAGAAGGCACATGTGCAGGCCCATCTGAAGTTTGCCAATGACCACCTTGATGATTTTGTGAGTGATTGGAAGAAAGTGCTGTGGTCAGATGAGAAAACAATTGAGCTCTTTGGCATTAACTCAACTCGTGGTACTTGGAGGAAGAGAAATGCTGCCTATGACCCAAAGAACACAGTCCCCACTGTCGAGCATGGAGGTGGAAGCATTATGTTTTGCTGGTGTTTCTCTGCTAAGGGCATAGGACTACTTCACTGCATCAATGGGAGAATGGATGGAGCCATATACTGTAAAATCCTGAGTGACAACCACCTTCCCTCCGCCAGGACATTAAAAATGGGTCATGGCTGGATCTTCCAGCAAGACATTGACCCAAAATATACAGCCAAGGCAACAAAGGAGTGGCTCAAAAAGAAGCACATTAAAGTCATGGAGTTACCTAGCCAGTCTCCAACCTTTGATCCCATAGAAAACTTATGGAGGGAGTTGAAGCTCCAAGTTGCCAAGTGACAGCCTCAAAATCTTAATGATTTAGAGATGATCTGCAAAGAGGAGTGGACCAAAATTCCTCCTGACATGTGCACAAACCTCATCATCAACTACAAAAAAAAAAGTCTGCTACTTCTAATTATAGACTGTTCATGTCTCTGTCAGTGGGCAAACTTACAAAATCAGCAAGGGATCAAATAATTATTTCCTTCACTATATAATATAGTTTGCTATAGAAGCCATCAGCATCCTGTGATAGTGCCACGGGTGTGGGGGTTGCGATGGAGACACTGCTACTCTGACATCCAGGGGCGTTGCTAGGGTCCCAAAACATCCGGGGCTCGGGCCCTTAAGTTTTTCTGAGTAGGGCTGGGTTCACACGGAATTTTGAGAAATATAAGTGATTACATTGCAGTTACATTTAGTGACTTACAGGAGACTTCTCTGAAGAGTTGTTCTCTTTCTCTTCTTCTCCATCTGTCCCAGACGCCATGATGACTTTTACCGTCCACAACTCTTCACTGAAAAATTTACAAAACAAACATCTTAGACTCCTCATTTTATCAGCATTTCTCTACAATTTCCTATCTCTATACAAAGTCCCCATCTATAGTGCCCCAAATGGTAATAATTACCCCCTTGTAGGTAAATATTTGCTCCTATAGCCAGGTAGTAGCCCACTGTAGCCCGGTTGTAGCTCCCATTAGCCAAGTAGTGGCCCCCTCTTGCCAGGTTGCTGCCCATCTAGCCAGGTTATTAGCCCCTCTAGCCAGGTTACTGCCCCCTTTAGGCAGTAATATGCCCCCTGTAGCCAGTAATATGCTCCTTGTAGTCAGGTTATTAGCCCCCTGTAGCCAGGTTACTAGCCCCCTTAGCCAGTAATATGCCCCCTTAGCCAGTAATATGCCCCCTTAGCCAGTAATATGCCCCCTTAGCCACATAATATGCCCCCCTGTAGCCAGCGATATGCCCCCCTGTAGCCAGTGATATGCCCCCCTGTAGCCAGTGATATGCCCCCCTGTAGCCAGTAATATGCCCCCCCCCCCTTACCTAATAAAAAAAAAAAACTACTTACCTCAGCACGGTCCGCGCGTCCAGGTCCTGCAGCTTGAGAACGGTGTAAGCAGCGTGATGTGATCACACTACTTACGCCGTCTCACGGGGCCCGGAACCTCCTCGGCCGGCAGAGCTGCCGGCTTAGAGGATCCCAGCGTCGCAGGGGTTGATGAAAGCCGTGCGTCATACCCCCTGCGACGCTGAGGTGTATGTACAGTGCTCGGTGAGCGCTGTAAATACAGGGAAAAAAAACAGGACGGTAACAATCCATCCTGCCTCCTCCCCGACTCTGACTGCGCGGCCGCTTTGAAACGGCCGTGCAGTCAGAGATCGGCGGGCGCCGCCCGCACTCAGGAGTGCTCCAGGCCCACGGCAGCGGCCTTGAGCCGCCGAGATTCGGGGCACAGGCAGATTCATTCGGGGCTCGTGCTCCGAATAAATCTGCCTGGCGACGCCCTTGCTGACATCTAAGGGGTTAGTAATGTATACACACATCATTTTGCAGGAACCCAATCCCAAACATGATGTATTGGTTCATCATATGTCAGTAAGAGGTTAAACACATTGCTGTTAGCAAGTGCCCAAACAATACATCTATATAGTATCCATAGAATACTACCGTATTGTAGACGAAAACACTGCTAATTTCGGTTTCAAGAAAAAGAAGTAAACCTGTTTGAATTACCTGGATTAATAAAATGTGCTCTGATTTCTATCCAAGTCCCAACTATAGGAACAAAATCTAAACTAAAAACATGAAAGGGTAATGTTCATATTTTTATTGAGCACTTTGAATAAACATCCACAGTGCAGGAAGAAAACGTTACCTTTTATTTTATTTTTTTAGCAGCAAATCACTTCCACTGTTTCCTGTAGTGGCAAAAAGATTTGCCTCATTTTACAGAATATTTTTATCCAGGTCTTCCAGCAAAAGAGTTTCAGTTGCTCAATATTTCTTGCATGCACAGGTTTCTTTACTTCATACCACAGCATATCTATACAGTTAAGGTCAGGATTCTAACTTGGACCTTTTAAAACACGAATCATCATCTTTTTCAACTATTCTATAGTTGATTTAATGGTATGGTTTGGTCACTGTCTTGTTGCACCACATACGGTCTCCCCAGCTTGAGGTCACTGACTACTGCTCTTAAGGGCCGTTCACACGGCTTATTGCAGGGACAGATTTCAGCCGTATTGCCTGCCGTACTGCGAAGCAATATAGCTGGAATCCGTCCCAGCCATTACGGTAATCCACAGTTCTCATAGCGAACTGTGGATCCAGTCTGTCCTCCCCGCTCGGCGAATCCGCCGGGCGGGGAGAAAGTGACATGCACATTATCCCGGCGGGATACGCGCCGTGGATAATGAAAGTCTACGGGGCCGGCGGGCAGCGCCCCTGCCCCGCCCCTTACACAAGCCGTAAATGTGGGCAAAATCTGTCCCGCAATTACGGCTAGAATAAGCCGTGTGATCCGGGCCTTACAGTCTTCCATAAGATGTTTTGATGCACCTTTGAATTACTTTTCCCTCAATGATTATTCGGTGTTCAGGACCAAAAAAGTACAAGGCTTCACCATGCCTCCACCATGCTTTACAGGTGGGAAGAGGTTTTAGCATTTGTTTACTATGTTGCTTTTCTGCTAAACATTGCACTTTATATCTGTGCTCCAAAGTTCCACTTTTGCAGACCATCATAAAACAAATACACAATACTATGTGTGGAGGAAAAACCTAATGTTTGGATGTTCACCTAATTTTACTTCCTGCACTGTGGATGTTTATTTAATGTGTTCAATAAAACATGAACAGTGAAACAAACTGTGTGTTACTACACTCCTCACCTTTGAAATTACAACAGCAAGAAGAAAACGTCTTGGAATCGATAGACATGATAATGATATGCAGATGCTAAAAAATGGAAACAAAATTTTCAAAATCTCTTTACTCAGCATGGAATATGAGCAACATGCATCGAAATGCATGCACTCTTAAACCTTGGCATGCAATTGTCATTATTAAGGGTATTTTCATGCGCGTATTTTGGCACGTATTTGACGTTAAAATAGGGGCCTATATATGCCCAAAACAATGTTCAAGTACACTTCTCATATATTTCAATGTAAAATACTCATTGCTATTTAGATGACACATATTTTCCTCTCATATTTTTGCTTGCGTCTGAAAATAATTGACATGTCAATTCTTTTAGTCGTATATGCGCCTCGTGTCATTTTGCTGTTGAAATTTTGCAGTTTCAAGCACGTAATTTTAACAGCTCAATGAACGAGTTTATGGGCGCCAGTATACGCCGTAAATAACACACTGTGTGAACGTCCCCTAACAGTCGCCTGAGAAATGTTATGCCATGCTGGATTGCAACATACAGTGACGTCCCAAATATGCTCTATAGAAGATAAGTCAGGAGACGCTGCATGCCATGGTAGCGTGTATAGGCCAGACTAGCTGCTCACAGTAGTACAAGCAACATGCAGACTGGCATTGTTCTGTTGAAAAAGAACTCTTGGGACACTCCAGAAGACTGGTTCCACAACAAAATCGAAGTAACACTGAGCTGTTACTGTACTTGAAATAAAGACTAGAAGGGTCCAGCTACCATACATTATGCCACCCCACACGATAACCTTGAGAGTAGGACCAGTGTGACATTCTATTGTCAGACCTCTTTAGTTTTCAGACCAAGCTCTGGCTAACATTGCATACGAGACAAAATAGGGACTCATTACTATCTGGCTGTGCACCATGACAATCGTTGACAGTAGCGATGTGACGTCAGTAGAATACTTGTAGCCCAAACTCGTGCAAATGTTTTATGAAGGTTTGTTGCAACAAAGTTTGTCACCATAGGCCTGGCAATGTACTTGCAGTACAGAATTTATCACTACATGTCTTTTTTCAATCAGACAATCCGTCAGTGCAGAGGTTAGCATCCGAGCACATTATAGTTTGTCATTACACACAACATTGAACAGTACGGACATGTCAATCTAGACACATAATGATCTGACCGAGTGATAAACAGTTTAAGAATTCTGTCCATTTTTTTGCAACAAGTGGTGATAAGTGACACATCGACCATAGGAGGCATCACACAATTATCCCATGTACTTAATCCATTTTTGAGGTTTTATGTGGATAAAAAAAATGTTGCTTTCAATCTGGCTTTGATGCCCATCTCCCCACATGCCACAGGTTGGAGCTAGGTATTCTATTTGCATAACTTTATAGCTTCTCCTTGTTGGGGTTTTAATTTTAATGTTGAGGAATATAGTGCAATTTGATTCCGTTTGTCTACAAGAGTCATTTTGATTGCTAATAAAATATGGTTTAATTCTTTTCCAAGTGGAAATCCAAGTAATTCCAAAGGGTTCACTTTTACTTTCCATTCATTGCTAAATAATTTAACATTAAACCATTTATTATTTAGGCATTTTAAGGCAGTGAATGTTTACTTTCATCATGATCCTAGGAGGGCTCTCTCAGCATGGTCTTATAAAGGCCCTAGACAATTGTCACCTCCTAAAACTGGCCCTGGACAATTGTCACCTCCTAAAACTGGCCCTGCAGAACATAAACCACATAGGAAACTGCCTTTTTGCCTTCGCCCAGTTGCTCATTCTACATATCCAGAGCTGTGAATTGTTCATCACTTTCTATACTAAGATATACCACCCAATATTTGAGTAACGTCTCTCCAGAAGGTAGAAAGCTCTCTTAAACTAGCCAAACCAGACTCTCCTCCAAATGGAAGAGACACCATTCTGTAGCCAGCTATATTTGCCAGCAGTACAGAACAGGCTACTGGTTATCAAGACAGATACAATGGAAGCAGCTTAGGAGGGTACTTTCTCTCACTAAAGAAAGAAGTGAGAATTATTATCAGGCAATGGTGGAGAGCAGTTTTTCATATTTTTTCCTATGGAAGACTGCTTAATATAAGTCCCCCTTCCACTGGTGTCTTCAATGAGAATCAGTACACCTCATGTATGAGTACCAAACTGTAGAAACAAAATAAATCCAAGAAATATAAAACTATGTTTGCATACATCCTTATTTGAGGGACAGTCTCAGTGGTTAGTCCCATGAAAAATGAGCCTGTTGGGAGATATGAAAACTAAAAGTCTGATACTTCTTATTCCAAAATATTAATAACCGGCACAAGAATAAAATAAATGGTAGTAAAGAGTCTAATTACGGTTCAGCTGTATAATAATTTAAACATCTGTCCATATGTGACTGCTAATGGTTCTTCTTGACATGGAAAGAAGCATCATCAATCACACCAGTCTGGTCAGCAGTAAAGTGGGAAATCGAAAGTTGGGTCAGATTTGTCAGTTTCAGAACCTAAATACGTATTCAGATTAGTTACTTTCAGCTGAATTTTATCTGTATATTGTTTTTAAGTTTTTGATGTGTTAGAAAACTCCAGAGAGCTCAACTGCATTAAACAAAGAGATTGCAATGTTCTAGCCCCGGCGTGTGGTTCTCAAGGGTTTGTTCTGAAAACGCAAAAGCATTTGTTTGTCAGATTGTTCGCTCTGTCAGGATGAAATCTGCTGCACTTTAGAAGGTTTATAATCTACATGATGTGACCTGAAGTCTGAGCCTAATTGGGAAGCAGCAAAGTCCATAATTATTCTATTGCATATACTAATAATTGGGTGTGAGTGTCTACAGCAAAAGATTAGATAGATGAAAGAGATATATTGATCTGTGAAAGACATGCATACAGATAAAAAATGTATCTATTACGTACCCTGAAAGTTCTTTTTTATCAACATAGATCATGACTTTGGGTGTAGTTGCTGCCACTAAGAGGCTGCCACCAACTAAAAAAAATGTAAGCTCCATCTACCAACTATACCCCTCTTGCAGACCCTGAGCTAAACCAGTTTGTACAAATGCCAGCAGGAAAAGCAGAGAAAAAAGATACTAAAAGAATACAATCAATAATGAAAGCAACCAACTATATAAGAACTCAGGGAAACAGTCCCCATGGAGACAATATCTGCAATACTGAAAGAAAAAACATAATACATGGTTGCTATGTCAACAAAGAATATACAGTGGCAACTTGGCATACAAGTGTCCCAACTAACGAGTTTTTTTTAAAAATATAAGATGTCACTTGTAAGTTTTTTTGCTCTGAGTTGTGAGTGAAGCAGAGCAGTCATGCATCACAGTAGCTCCTGCTCAAAAGCTCCTATTTTAAAGTCATCTGAACATTGCATCAGCTGCTTGCAGGCTCCTTTGACTCCTGCATCATCTCCCTCAACTTTGAACTGTTTCTGCCCATCAGGGAGGCCCTGTGAACTTTCCCTAGCCAATCTGTGACTTTGGCCTTGGAGGCCCAAAAAGCTGCAGCCTAAATTTGTATTTGCGACTGTCACGTACACACTCACCAGCACGTGACTGGTGGCCACTGTAATGGAGTCGATTTATTTCCACTTGCGCTCACCTCTCACTCAGGTGGCAAATCAAGCATAAATCGCAACACAAGACAGTTCCAGCACCCCAAAGTTATCCGCTGCCACCACCTTCCTTCAATACTCAAAAAAAAAACAAGGAGATCAGAGAGGAAGAACTCTGATCCCAAAAATATGTAAGCTCACTTAAAAAACGCTAACCGGGTTACCTCACTGCTGTCCAGCAGCTACAGGGTTAAAAAAAACACTCCTTCAAGGTAATGGATCCGTACAGTGACAAGAACTAATCTTATTAATTGTAATTTTAATATTAAACGATTTACAGTGCTTCCATAGAAAACATACAATAACAAAGTATATGAGATACGCAACAACCAGCCCTTACACTTACAATTCTTGGCTTTCAAATCACGGGGTAAGGATGAAGATGGAACACAGCTCAATCCAGAATTGACCCCAAACTATGTACAAAGAACATGAGACTGGCCATGTGTTTTATAGGCCCAAATCTCTATCCAGGTTTCCCCACCTCGCTCATAACTTTGCTGCACTTTACTGGCTGAAGATATAATGAGGTAGGTGGACCCTTGATGTTTAATGAGGGTTGTTGCTTACTATCCCCACTGGATGACACGGGCTGTGCTTCTGCGTTGACAGCTCAATGAACTATAAACTTTTTGTGGCTTATCTTTTATGGTTGTATAGGGTCATAGGGCACCTCTGGGCTGAGATGGTGTTGGTCTTCCATCAAGTAGTGGTGACACTTGCATACACAAAGTTGGTCATAAAACGCAATAAATATGGATACAGCCCATGTTATACAAACAAATGGGTAATAGAATTGACTAAAAAGACTTGTGTGATGTTTTATGGACACAGGCTACAAATTCCATTCCCAAAGGGGGGGGTGGAGGGTGGTGGGGTCTATGAGCTGTAGAAATTGTATCCGGACGCCATAAGCCTGGCTGAATGCCAATACCGAAGACACATAATACATACAATTGTTATGATCGCTATAAACAGACCTTACGATAATATCATCAGACACTGTCTTCACACCTCCCCCCTTTTTGATGAAGCATGGGAGATGGACCCGTCGGTCCTTTTCACAGGCTCATCCACATGGCAGTTGTTTAAGTGAGGCATCCCCTCTCCCCCGGCAGCTACTCCCCTTTCTGTATCTGGACTATCAGATATCGGGTGTTGGAGGAATCCCACTAGGCGGTACATCTCACATGTTACATGTGTGGACACATCACCTCTATGACTGGGTTTTAAAGTCTTGTACACTTTAGGCCCCGGGGAATAACCTTGGCAGAGATTATCCCACAGTTTAGGTTTGGATCCAACAGCTTGGAAGTGATCACCATTACACTCCATGGGGTTGGATACAGGGCAAGCAGTATCATACATAACTGGTTTGGATACATCTCTATTATTCACAGAAGAACGACATGCATCAGCGGGCTCAGATACATCCACTGAGCTGTTAGTATCATGGACAACAGACTTAGGGGTGGCCATCCCCCACATAACCTTCTGGGATACACCCTCAGGCTTGGATACATCATTATTGTCCACAACAGTCTGAGATATGCCCTTATGCTTTGATACATTATTAGTGTCCACAAAAGTCGGAGATACAGCCTCAGGCTTGGATACATTACTATTGTCCACACCAGTCTGAATCAAGCTGGCACGTTTATATGCCTCTGTAACAGGCACACCAGCTCCAGAACAATTGATGTCTTTTGCGGCAGACTTGGAAACAGGGGCATCCAGCATTACCCACTGAGATACGGCAGCAGGGTCCATAACAGTTGCGGAAATATCGGCGGGCTGGGATACATCTGTGACCCGCACAACAGTTTTAGGTAAATCGATGTCTGGCCCAACCAGCCTAGACACCGTAACATCCAGCGCAACAGGCTGAGAAACATCAGCAGGCCTAATAACAGGCTGTTATACATCCACAGGCTTAGATACATCAGAGTCACAGCAAGTATCACAAAATATAGCACAAAACATCCTCCTCAGGTGCTGGTGGGTCCTTGGTCGGAGCAGGGCCGCCATACAGGTTGTACCGCCGGTACTCCTGTCCAGGGCAAGGTGGAATAAGGGGGCCCGCTGCAAGCAGGCCCCTTATTCCTCATGGCAGAGCGACGCCCGAAGGTGCAGCCGCCGAACCAGGCTCAGGCTGGTCCACAGTGTGGGCTCCGAGCTCCTGCGGGCCCGGGAGGCAGTGCCACCGCTCGCCGGGGCCCGGCCACCGCATCCGGTCTCTTAACACCCTGGCCCTGTGTCTCAGAGACCGGGCCCGGGAGTCGGGGACTAATGTCCCCGACTCCCGGGGCTGCGCGGTGTCAGCGGAGCACAGCGCCGCTAGCGCTCCTCTCCGCAGATCGCCCTGGCAGGTGTAAGGCGATAGGCCTTAACCCTGCCAGGCGCTGGCCCCTACTGCTGACGTAGGCGCGCGGTGACGTCACATCACCGCACCGTCTATGCAGTGCGCCAGTAGAAGCCGGCGGGAAGCGCCCGGGAGCGGCCAGGAGCGAGGCTCAGGTAAGTGTTTTTTTTTTTTTTTTTATATATATAAGGAAGAGGGCCCTGACTCTGCCTAACGCTAAAGGGGGCCCTGACTCTGCCTAACGCCAAAGGGGGCCCTGACTCTGCCTAACGCCAAAGGGGGCCCTGACTTTGCCTAACTCCAAAGGGGGCCCTGACTCTGCCTAACTCCAAAGGGGGCCCTGACTCTGCCAAAATCCAAAGGGGGCCATGCCTCTGCCTAACTCCAAAGGGGGCCCTGACTCTGCCTAAACCTAAAGGGGGCCCTGACTCTGCCTAACCCTAAAGGGGGCCCTGACTCTGCCTAACGGTAAAGGGGGCCCTGACTCTGCCTAACTCTAAAGGGGGCCCTGACTCTGCCTAACTATAAAGGGGGACCTGACTCTGCCTAACAAGAAAGGGGACCATGACTCTGCCTAACTATAAAGGGGGACCTGACTCTGCCTAACCCTAAAAGGGGCCCTGACTCTGCCTAACCTTAAAGGGGGCCCTGACTCAACTAAAACATAAAGGGGGGCCCTGACTCTACTGAAACATAAAGGGGGCCCTGACTGCCTACAAGCCAAAGGGGGCCCTGACTGCCTACAAGCCAAAGGGGGCCCTGACTGCCTACCATCAAAAGGCGGCCCTGACTACCAACAAACTAGCTAAAGGGGGCCCTAACTACCTACAAACTAAAGGGGACTCTACCTGCACACTAGCTAAAGGAGGCCCCGACTTCCTGCACACTAGCTAAAGGAGGCTCCTAACTACCTGTATACTACCTAAAGGGGCCTGCTTATCTACCTGGGGGCTATTTACCTACCCACCCGTGGCTAGGTACCCACCAACCTACCTGGGGCCGGCCTAGCAACTTATCCAGCTGGGGTCTACCTACCTAAATAGGGCCTGTCTAATTACCTGGGGCCTTGCACATTTGCCAACCTACCTAGGGTCTTGTCTACCAACCTGGTAATATAATTGTGAGGGGAGCAGCCCATAGTTGTAGCATTATCTCCAGGGGTCAGTTCTCTCCCCACCCTCCAACCCCTTAGGATACTAGGCCTCTAAGTTATGGCTTGTACCCGCTCTCCCACCCCTGGGAGGTTTGTACAGAGGTGGGAATAGATAAAGAGATGCTGGAAAAGTGAGGATTCTAAGCTATTTGTGTAATTTCTGCAGGGATGAGTGGAGGCCAGACAAGTCATCATGATGGTGTGGAACGGATGCAGAAGTGAAGGGAAAAAGAACGACTCAAGAGAAGAGAACGACTCATCAGATAAGACCTCTCCGGTGAGTCTCTGATTTCAGGGGTTATTTTACTTCTTTACTGGATCAGTGCTGTATTCACTGTAATGTGATGTGACCCAAGCTGGTGTCAGATCACTATGTGGTCTCCATATGGTGGTGTTATATCGGCGTTAGTATAGTGGCTGTGTACATGTGTACCTGATTGGAAAAGAGGGAACACCTTACCCTGTGATAGGAGTTACACTTTTACTTTCTTGCTGGTGATTATTTTAAAAGGTGGTGAGGTGCGTGACCCAGGGCAACATGGAGTGGGGATATTGTATGTGGGTGGAGAGGGATATGGATGGAGCAACTTAGCCCTGTGTCTATGATATGCTAGACTGACAGATATGTGAGAATAGTACTACATAATATAGTTCTTTTTTGCATACTGTATTATGTGGTAAAATGGGCGCATTTATATCCTAGAGGCCGTTTTTTTTGCTGGGGGCGGGGCAAATGGGTTGCTGGGGGCGGGGTTTACTGGGGGGTCAGGTGCATCAGCGGTATGGGGCCCTGAAATTTCTGTTGGCGGCCCTGGATAGGAGGTGGGGTGACATAGGGGAAGTCCCGGTTAGCCCCATGGGTTCCTGGCCACACATCAGTGGGGCTGCTATCAGGGATCCCCAATTCTTTAGACTGTGGTTTGGCTCCCTGCTCCCACTACACGCCGTGATTATTAGACTCCACAGGGGGCAGAGCTGTTTGGCCTTGCAGCTCCTCTGCCCTATGATCTGATAATGGAAGCATGTGAGAGCTATAACTGTCGGTAGAAGGGGGGAGGGGGCGCCGGGGCATGCAGACTCTTCCACATCAGCTTGCAATTTGACTTCCTCTGCAGAGGATGTCGTCTGGGGCTGGTCAGCCGACACACAAATATGAGGCTTGCAGGCATCCTGACTATGGGTCACAGGTGTGACATAAGGACAGTCATTTTGCACAGTACACATATAAGTGGCATCACTCAGATGTATATCCACTGTCAGATTTCCCTTTACATCCGGGGATTTCCCAGAAGCATTGCACAGTACCTGTGGGGAAATACATATCTGGGTTGCTGGGTGTTGCAACCCCCAGGGGTGGAGCTGGAACATAATTAACTTGCATTTCCACCAGGTCCATTCCCAATAACACCGGGGAGGGGATAGTAGCAGAAACCCCCACTTCTCTCATCCCTCGGCCAGCTCCTCAGTCCAAATAAACACGAGCCATTGGTATAGCAGAGCGGACTCTGCCAAATCCGGTCCTGGACATGATCTTTCCCGGGATTAATATTTTTAGCATCCACCATCTCTTTGACGCACCACAGTCACCTCTGCTCCATTGTCTTTGAAGCCCATGGCGACTTTTCTGCCCACGGTAACAGGTTGAAGGTTATGCTTTCTCTTCCCTGCAGTCCCAGTTACAAGATAGATGGAAGGGCCTGTTCCAGGGGGCTCTGTGGACATAGTGGTACTCCTCCGCTTGTCTGGACAAGTGGGACTAACATGCCCCACTTTAGTGCATATAAAACATTTGCGCGTGTCAGTCAATGGGCGTGTGGATCTTGGGGACCTAGGAGGAGTACTAGGAGGGAGAACAGGTGATTGATGAGGAGGAGAAGGGGGATCCCCAGCAGGCTTACCTCTCCTCCAAGTGGACTCAGATGTTTTCGGGGCTTCTGGCATCCTGTTGGCGACATAGGAGTCTGCCAGTTCGTCCGCTTCGACAGACGTCTTGGGCTTCTGGTTGCAGACAAATTGCCGCACATTCACAGGACAGACATGAAGAAGCTGCTCCTTGACCATTAGATCCTTCAGGTTGTCATAGCTTGTAACAGAAAGTCCATCCACCCACTGATTGAGAGCACCTCTCATGTTGCCCTCCACATCTGCGTACCTGTCAGTGGGACCCTTCTACAGGCTCCAAAATTTCTTGCGATACACCTCCGGGGTGAGGTGATATTTCTTGACCAGAGCTCGCTTTATGACATCATAGTCCCAGTCTTGCTCTGTTGGGAGGTCAGAAAAAACCTCCAAGGCTTTACCCCTCAGTCCTGGGGTCCGATATCGTGCCCACTGGTCTCTGGGCAGGTGATATTGTCTGTTGGTTTTTTTAAATCCTCTTAGGAAAATGTCTAAGTCCCCATTCTTTTCCATCACCGGAAACTTTTCTAGTCGGGGTTTCAAAGGGTTTGTATCCTGGGCATGAGGCTGTGGCAAAGCCTCACCCCTTTCAAGTCATGCCAGCTGTAACTCGAGCTCCCTCTCAGCCTGGCATTCAGCAGCCTCTCATTCTCTCACCGCCTGGCGCTCAGCAGCCTCTCGCATGGTCTGGCGTTCAGCAGCCTCTCTCTCTGCTTGTTGGTATTGCAGGATAAGTTTTAGGCGCATAGTAGGGTCACAAGCACTTAGCTGCTGCAAAGCCATGCCCAGAGCAGAGTCCATGCCTCACTGAGAACTGCCACTACGTGTGTCCTCAGGGGAAATTATTTCGGGAGCAAATTCCGCCATTTGGACTTCTTGTGAGGAGTCAGTTTCGTTCTCTGATGCCGTGTCCAAGTGTTGCAAATCCTGCTCCACGAGCTCACGAATCAGCAGAACCTTCATCTTGTCTGCTGGGTCGATACCTCTCTGCTCACAGAGGGTGATGATCACTTCTTTGCTCTTTTTCTTGCACAGGGCTGCCACCTTCACACAGCAGCCTTTGCCAAATAAACGTTAGAAAAGAAAAACAGGGAGGGTAACTGATTGCACGTATGTCAAGTAAGCACTGTGTTCTTGTAAGACTGGTGTAATCTTCACCAAGATACAGTCAGTCCTTTAGTGCAGGGAATAATTGCTTAAACCAAGCACTAATGCTGCAATAAAAAAAAAAAAAAAACTATCCCACCACTCTGCCACCAATTTGTCACGTACACACTCACCAGCACGTGACAGGGGGCCACTGTAATGGAGTCGATTTATTTCCACTTGTGCTCACCTCTCACTCAGGTGGCAAATCAAGCATAAATCGCACCACAAGACAGTTCAGGCACGCCAAAGTTATCTGCTGCCACCACCTTCCTTCAATACTCAAAAAAAAACAAAACAAGGGGATCGGAGAGGAAGGACTCTGGTCCCAAAAATATTTAAACTCACTTAAAAAAAACGCTAACCGGGTTACCTCACTGCTGTCCAGCAGCTACAGGGTAAAAAAAAAAACACTCCTTCAAGGCTATGGATCCGCACAGCGACAAGAACTAATGTTATTAATTGTAATTTTAATATTAAACGATTTACAGTGCTTACATAGAGAAAATACAATAACAAAGTATATGATATAGGCAGCAAACAGTTATAAAATAAAAAGGAGAAACTTAGAAAGCCCTTACACTTACAATTCTTGGCTTTCAAATCACGGGGTAAGGATGAAGATGGAACACAGCTCAATCCAGAACTGACCCCAAACTATGTACAAAGAACATGAGACTGGCCATGTGTTTTATAGGCCCAAACCTCTATCCAGGTTTCCCCACCTCCCTCATAACTTTGCTGCACTTTACTGGCTGAAGATATAATGAGGTGGTTGCACCCTTGATGTTTAATGATGGTTGTTGCTTACTATCCCCACTAGATGGCAATCACAGGCTGTGCTTCTGTTTTGGCAGCTTAATGAACTATTAACTTTTTGTGGCTAACCTTTTATGGTTGTTTGGGGTTATAGGGCACCTATAGGCTGATATGGTGTTGGTCTTCCATCAAGTATTGGTGACACTTGCATACACAAAGGTGGTCATAAAACGCAATAAATATGGATACAGCCCATGTTATACAAACAAATGGGTAATAGAATTGACTAAAAAGACTTGTGTGATGTTTTATGGACACAGGCTACAAATTCCATTCCCAAAGGGTGATGGTGGGGGATCTATGAGCTGCAGAAATGGTATCCTGACGACATAAGCCTGGCTGAATGCCAATACCGAAGACATATAATACATACATACAATTCTTATGACCGCTATAAACAGACCTTATGATAATATCATCAGACATTGTCCTCACAGCGACCATTGATCTGGGGGTCATGTGGGGCTCCCACGGGCTACATCTGCTCTGGTTTTTCTCCACATTTGGATCACCTGGACTCTTCTCCTGTCACCCTGGGAGCACTCTGGTGGAAAATTGTGACTGCGGCCTCGATTTGCGATCCCCTCCAAGAACAGGTAGCAGGCCTCTTCCCTGGTTGCCTGGAGCCTCTGTCCAATACCATGGGCAACCATACAAAGATCCTCATGCCCTGTCTAACATTTCTAGCCAGCGGTAGGTAGACATGACAGCCTCCTTAGCAGAAGATCAAGGGGCCATTCACAGAATCTTAATGCATACACTCGTGACATCTGTCGGGAATCTGGGGGAAAAAAAAGGTACCCCCGGCGATTATTGCAATGCAGCCGCGGCAGCCCGACAGGATACCACAAACTGATGCAGCAACATGGGTTCAACCCTTAGGGTGAACCCACTCTAGGTAAGAGAAAAAAATATGGAAAATAACTTAACGATCTCCACCTCCATTCATCCGCCAGCATGTTCGTCTAACTTTCAAGGTGCATACACTTAATTTAACCAGTTTATTTCTTTACATTATCTTTTGTTAGGGCTTGTTCACACGATGCTTTTGTGATGCATTTTACGGATCTGTAAAACAGATCCAACAATAGTCAATGTGATTTCCATAGCTTTCAGTGACAAATGTGCATCGCTGTTCTCACGAGAGAACGGCGATGCGCTTTTGAGAGCTTTCCTCTGCTGCGTTTTGCGGATCCGTCTTTAGAAATGACATGTCCTTTCTTGTTGTGTTTTACGCAACAGAAGTCCCAATAGGAAACAATGGGATCCGCTTTTGCGGAAAGCGGATCTCAAAGCGCAGCAGAGATTTGCTTAAAGTTGTGATCCGCTTTAACATGTTGAAAGCGCACTGGGGATTGGAGGTATTCCTGCTCGGCTGTGCTGAGGAGAGAAAGAGAGAGAGAAAAAGAGAGAAAGAAAGAAAGAGAGAGAGGAGGAAAGAGAGAAAAAGAAAGAAAGAGAGAAAGAAAGAAGGAAAGAGAGAGAGAAAGAAGGAAAGAGAGAAAGAAAGAAGGAAGAGAAAGAAGGAAGAGAAAGAAGGAAGAGAAAGAAGGAAGAGAAAGAAGGAAGAGAAAGAAGGAAGAGAAAGAAGGAAGAGAGAGAGAGAAAGAGAGAGAGAGAGAGAAAGAGAGAGAGAAAGAGAGAGAGAAAGAAAGAAAGAAAGAAAGAAAGAAAGAAAGAAAGAAAGAAAGAAAGAGAGAGAGAGAGAAAGAGAGAGAGAAAGAAAGAAAGAAAGAAAGAAAGAAAGAAGAGAAAAGAAAAGAAAAGAAAGGAAAGAAAGAAAGAAAGAAAGAGAGAGAGAGAGAGAGAAAGAAAGAGAGAAAGAAAGGGAGAGAGAAAGAGAGAGAAAGAGAGAGCGAGAAAGAGAGAAAGAGAGAGCGAGAAAGAGAGAAAGAGAGTAAGAAAGAGAGAGAGAAAGAAAGAGAGAGAGAGAAAGAAAGAGAGAGAAAGGAAAGAAAGAGAGAAGAAAAGAGAGAAAGAAAGAAAAAGAAAGATAAGAGAAAGAGGAGAGAAGAAAGAAAGAAAGAGAGAAAGAAAGAAAGAAAAGAGAGAAAGAGGAGAGAGAGAGAGAGAAAGAGAGAAAGAGAGAGAAAGAAAGAGCGAGAAAGAGAGAGAGAAAGAAAGAGAAGAGAGAGAGAAAGAAAAGAAGAGAGAGAGAGAAAGAGAGAGAGAGAGAAAAGAGAGAGGAGAGAGAGAGAGGAGAGAGAGAAGAAAGAGAAGAGAGAGGAAGAAGAGAGAGAGAGAGCGGAATGAGAGAGAAAGAGAGAGAGAAAGAGAGAAAGAGAGAGAGAAAGAGATGAAAGAGAGAAAGAAAGAAAGAAAGAGAAAGAAAAGAAAGAAGAAAGAAAGACAGAAAGAAAGAGAGAAAGAAAGAAAGAAAGAGAGAGAGAAAGAAAGAGAGAGAGAGAAAGAAAGAAAGAGAGAGAAAGAAAGAGAGAGAGAGAGAAAGAAAGAGAGAGAGAAAGAAAGAGAGAGAGAGAGAAAGAGAGAGAAAAAGAGGAGGAGGAGAAAGAGAGAGAGAAAGAAAGGAGAGAGGGGAGAGAGAGAGGGAGAAGAAAAGAAAGAAAGAGAGGAAGAAAGAAGAAAGAAAGAAGGAGGTGAGAAGAAGAGAAAGAAGAAAAGAGAGAGAGAGAAAGAAAGAGAGAAAGAGACTCAAACCGGATCCGTAAAGCACTTGGTAGAAGCATACAAAACAGCAAAAGCTGTTGCGTTTTTCGGATCCTCTTTTCGGATGCAATTTTCAGTGGTAAAAAAATGGATTCGTAAAACGGATCGAAAACATCGTGTGAACAAGCCCTTCTGAACGAAGTCGAAGTTTGGGGTGATTCGCGGGAACGAAGTGCGTTTTTAATTTATACAATGGCTGCAAGCACATGGCGTTACATGGGGCAAAGAACTCTGGGAGAAAGAAAGGAGGACCCTCAATGACATGTGCAGAGATGAAGCCAATCAGAGACCAGCGGGATTCTGTGACGTCACTGCACTATATAAGTCCGGACGCGACGCTGGCAGTTCACACTGCTCTCTCTGTCCCGTTATGCAGCTGCAGTAGCTGAGATCTCACACAAAAGAAAGAAGAAAGTTTTCCTGTAGCATAATTTATATCCGAAGGTTAATTTAGCGTGTTTCTGCTTTTGTAGTTAGTAAAAGAAACAGTGTTTTTCAACGCCAAAGAAGAAATTTTTCCTGTAGCATAATTCATATCCGAAGGTTAATTATATACTAGTTAATTTTTGGTTGCTTATTTCTTTTGCGCAATTTATATCCAAGGTTTAATTAAGCGTGTTTCTGCTGTTGTAGTCAGTAAAATACACGTCGTTTTAACACACCACAAAACTGTTAATTTTTGGCAGTTCCTTTCTTTTGCGCAGTTTATATCCAAGGGTTAGCCAAGCCTGTTAGTGGGTTCATTTGGAGTCAAAAACAGGGTGTATATATTTATCATATACAGACATCTTCATTAAACAGAGTCTGTAAATTTTTGAACAAACAGTATGTCAGACAGAGAGGTGGCAGGCTCTTCAAATGCGAGTGGCAGTGGAACAAACATTCCTGAAGCAGGCACAGGTCACAGTACAGTAAAGGGACGTCGCAGCAGGGGTCACTCGGTGAGGCCAGAACTGCCGGTGTCATCTAGCGGCTGTGTGTTGACCAGCAACCCAAGGGTTCTTTATTGGTTGACTAGGTCATCCACTTCCTCCCAGATGACATCTGACAACCCCAGCCAAGAGTTGGTGGGAACATCAGACATAACCCATAGTTGGCATGGCCTGGGGAGCGGGTCAGCGGCCCTCACCTGTCCTCAACCCGCCTCTGTCCCATCCGGTTCCCTCAGCCAGAGATCTACTATGTGGTCTGGGCTCAGCGCCACTATACAGCGAGGATGAACAATTTGAGGAGGACCAGCAGCTACTTGGCAGCGAAGAAATGGGGCCAATATCCCCTGCTTCTTGCAGTAGGCGGCAAAGTATAGATGTGGAGAGTGGCATGGGAGGTCATGTTGTGAGGGGTCAGCCTTTGCATACTTAAACCGTTGAGGCGGACAGCAGTGAAGATCAAACAATAATCGCTGATGATGTAGCCGGCCGCACTTGGAGCCGGGTGAAGCAAGTGCTTCATCATCGTCAGGAGAAGAGGGCGTGAGCTTGCGCCTCAGGCAGCGGCGCAGTCAGCAAGTGGGTTGTGTGACCGCTAGTCAGCAGGATAGCAGCAGTGTGAGGTCGGGAGCCAAGCAGCCACGGGGTAGAAAACCCGCTTCGCAGGTCCAAGAAAGTAGCGGCACAGGGGCTCAGCGAGGCAGCGGCAGTAGCAGTCACTCAGTGCGGAGCGTTGGCGGTAAAATCAGCTACTCGGCGGTGTGGCAGTTCTTTGCTAAGACACCGGAGGAGCCGAATATGGGTATATGTAAAATCTGTGGGCAGAAAGTGAAGCGTGGCCAGGGAGCTAACGTTGGCACCACGGCCCTGCGTCAACACATGCAGCGTCACCATCCGGTGGCCTGGGAGAAACGTGGCTCAGAAGTGGTGGTCCATCCTGCTGCCGCAGCAACAGCAACAGCAGCACCCAGTGGCACGCATGCCATTACAGCCAGTCAAGGCTCCACCACCTCTGCAGAAGGGAGCTGTTTCTCTTTGCCATCATCTCCCAGTCCAGATGCTCCTGCTCCTCGCTACTCATGGCGGCAGCAGTGGTTCAACGAGGTGATTGCAAAAAGACAACAGTATGTGCCAACCATCCTAAGGTGCAGAAGCTGACCGTGCTCCTGTCCAAGTTGTTGGTACTGCAGTCCCTCCTTTTAGCAAATGGTGGACCGTTCAGAGAATTAATGGCCTGTGCCGAGCCGAGGTGGAGAGTTCCAAGCCGTAATTTCTTTTCCAAAAAGGCAGTACCAGCCCTTCACAAATATGTAAAACAGAAGGTGGGCCAGTCCTTGAGCTTATAAGTTTGTTCCAAGATGCATGGCAGCGCGGACGTCTGGAGTTGTAACTACGGTCAGGGCCAGTACATGTCCTTTACGGCCCACTGGGTGAATGTGCTTCCTGCCCAGCCACACCAACAACTTGGACAGGAGACGCCGCTTTCTCCTCCACATTGTCAAACTGCTGCTCCTGTGCCAATGTCCGCCTCCTCCTCCACCTCAGCCTACACAAGTGCTGCTCCATCACACCACATGTGCAGGGCACAGTAGTGTCACGCAGTTCTACACCTGGCTTGCCTCGGTGAGCGAAGTCACACAGGAGAGGAACTGCTCCGTGTCATGTAGCAAGAAATCGATGTGTGGCTTTCTCCGCGCCAACTGCAAATCGGAACCATGGTAACGGACAATGGGAGGAACTTGGTGCCCACGCTGCACCGAGGAGGGATGGTCCATGCGCCATGCATGGCGCACGTGTTCAATCTAGTTGTGAAAAGGTTCCTTAAGTCTTCCACCGATCTTCAGAACATTCTGAAAATGGCCAGGAAACTGTGCATGCACTTCATCCATTCCTACAAAGCCAGACACACCCTCATTGAGTTGCAGTGCCAGAACCACCTCCCCCAACACACGCTGATATGCGATGTTTCCACCCGTTGGAATTCCAGCTTGCACATGTTGGACCGACTGTATGAACAGAGAAAGGCCATTAACGATTTTTTTGATGATCCAGGCGGACAGGAGTACTCCACTGTGTAACTTTGATCTCAGCCAGTGGCAGCTCATGCGTGACACCTGCCATTTGCTGAGGCCATTTGAGGAGGTGACAGTATTTGTCAGTCGCCAGGACTACAGAATAAATAACGTCTTTCCTCTGCTTCATGTCCTGGAACAGATGCTGAAAAATCTGTCTGGGCAGGGGACTGGAGACATGGCGACTACATCTCGTGGCCACATTAGTCCGGTGGGGACTGAAAGGGAGGAGGAGGAGGACATTGGAGCAGAAGCATTGTCTGGTGAAATGGGTTGATTTTTTCTACCCAGGTGACAGGAGCGGAGGAGCACGAGCAGCTGGAGGAGGTAGATGGAGATGAAGAAGACTAGGCAGATGACCCGCAAGCACCGTGGCAGTATACACTGGAGATGGAGGCAGGGAGTCCCTCAGAGTCACTTGTGCAGATGGCCCACAGCATGCTGATTTGCCTGGCTAGTGACAGCCGAATAGTCACCATCCGGCAGAGGGATGACTTCTGGCTCTACACCCTATTGGACCCTCGCTACCGGTCCAAAATGGGAGCCTTTTTCCCAGCTGCTGAGAGGAAGGACAAACTCAAATACTATAGAGAAATCCTCCATAGTCAGTTGGTCGCTGCCTATGTGCGGCATCGTCCATCCTCTGACAGGTCTGACTGGGGGGTTCCTCAGCGCTCACGTACCACTGCCGCGGCTGCTGTGGGAAGGTGGGGGGTAGGAGCAGTACCAGCTCCATCAGCAGCAACCTAAGTCTGGAGTCGCTGATGAGCAGCTTCCTTTACCCGCCTAGTAAGGAGGGCACTCGCCAGCAGCAGCAGGACTTTGATCAGATCCTGAACCAACAGGTAGTGGCCTATTTTGACAGCAATCTGCCACCCCACATAGAAGATACGCTGGACTACTGGGCAGCCAAACTTGATGTGTGGCAGCAACTTGCCGAGTTTGCAGTGGAGAAGCTGTCCTGCACAGCCAGTAGTGTGGCATCAGAGCGGGTGTTCAGTGCGGCAGGGGCCATTATTACCCCAAGTAGAACCCGATTGCCCACCGGAAATGTGGAACGACTGACCTTTGTCAAGATGAATCAGGCGTGGATTGGCCAGTATTTCCACACACCAATGCCTTAGGCATCAGATTACATCAGCCATGACGCCTCACCAAAACTTTAAAAAATGAGTCTGGGTTCAAACTACCTGCCTCAGCCACTATTCTGATGCCGCCACCCGCCTGATGCCACACATCTGCTGCCAGTTTCTCCATCTGCCTACCACCATCTTTAACAGGGACTGGTATTGCCACCCACCTCCACACTTTGTCATTGTGCCACTCTCTGACCTCATGCTGCTGCTGTGGCTGCTGCCGTGCCCTCCACACTGTGTCATTGTGAACCTCTCTGACCTCATGCTGCTGCTGTTGCTCCTGCTGTCACCTCCACACTCTGTCATTGTGCCACTCTGTGGCCTACTCCTGTTTTTGCCACCTCCATAATTTGTCATTGTGCCACTGTCTGACCTCATGCTGCTGCTGTGGCTGGTGCCGTGCCCTCCACACTGTTTCATTGTGCCACTCTCTGACCTCATGCTGCTGCTGCTGTTGATGCCATCACCTCCACACTGTGTCATTGTGCCACGCTCTGACCTCATGCTCTTGCTGCTGCTGTGACCTCCACACTGTGTCATTGTGCCACTCTCTAACCTCATGCTGGCTGCTGCTGATGCCATCATCTCCACACTGTGTCATTGTGCCACGCTCTGACCTTATGCTCTTGCTGCTGCCGTGACCTCCACACTCTGTCATTGTGCCACTCTGTGGCCTACGCCTGTTTTTGCCACCTCCAGAATTTGTCATTGTGCCACTCTCTGACCTCATGCTGCTGCTGATGTCATCTCCACACTGTGTAATTGTGCCACTTTGTGGGCTCCTGATCTTGCTGCCACCTTCAGAATTTGTCATTGTGCCACTCTGTGACCTACTCATGCTGCTGCCAAGTGACCGCTGTCTCACTGGAACACCCTGGGGTTGCCTAATGTTGTTTCCACCCTCACCACTCTATGACGTTGCCACTATGTTTAGTTTTCCCCTTCTTTTCACCTGTCAGAAGGAATGGGAAGAATCAGGATTGTCTAGCCAAAAGCAGGAGTGGATACAGAACACAGAAGACATGCAAATATCCCATTTACTGGTCATCTCTGTTTTGGATCAACTCCTGTTTGTTTTTGGCCTTAGCAATACTGATGGATTATTGACCAATTGAAAGCGGACACTGATGGATGAAAGGAAGGGCAAATTGATCAGAGACGTCAATGCAAAATTACTGCCGACACCCTCTCCACTCATTCGGGGGGGGCCTCTACATGTATCAGTGTTTAACAGAACAGGTTCTGTCATATTTTGTGACGGTTTAAAGCTCTGGCCTCATGGAGTGACCCCTGCTGTGACGTCCCCTTACTGTGCTGCGATCTGTGGTGGCTACGGTAACCTACTACTGTGTTCTTTGACGCTATCGTAGGATGTTAGCCCTTAGCTTGTTTTTTTCCAGCTGGCACTGCCATGACTTTATCAGGCTACATTCCCGCTTCAGTTTTTTGGTCAGTTTTGCCTCTTTAAGTGCCCAGGGAATTTTAGAGTGAAGCGATTCTCAGAGCGACGGCAGTCATGTGCGTGTCATACTAAAACACAGCATTGTATGAAGACCAAACCATGCTCCCTCTGCATATTTAACCATGGCACAATGTTCTACAGCACCCTACAGTCTCTCTGCAGCCAGGAAATACCTGTTTTTTAACGCGATTCGTCCCAAAGTTATTCGGACCGAAACGGATTTTGTCGGAAAATTTGGCGAAGTCGGCGAACCAAATTTTTTAGAAATGTGCCCATCTCTGTCCCTGTCCATTGCTGTAGCTTTACAAGAGAAAGACCTGACAATTCAGGCGTTTGCCTAATAGAAGGGCTAGGTATCACAAAGGCTACTTTCTAAGAAAGAAAATGGACAGAAATGCTGTGCAGTAGTTTGAATGGAGCAGACTAAAGTGCATTCAGGACTAAACTAAGATTCTATGGAGTAATAGGTTGATGGTATGGAGGCTGGGAAGGAGGGCGGTACGCCTTGCAATTAGGTACAAACAACTGATTTAGCTGCCAGAGAACATTAGGAGGAAAGTTAGAAGGCTTGAACCTTACCCATTAAATGCTGGAATAAACCAGCTTAGTTGTGCAGAACGGTGTACCTTGTAAGAGAAGAGGCTCTCTAGGTTGGTGTGCCAGGGTTGATGGGGCTTATCTGGAGCACAAAGACATCTCCTGCCTTGATCCTTTTAAGGATCCTGGTAAGAAATGGGATGATGGAGTAGTTGCAGTAGACACAATGGTCACCTCTAGGCATCCATTCAAGTGCAATAGGATTTGGAATCCAAGATACAAAGGTAGTTTGTGATTAAGCCTGAATGCCATAAGGTCTATATCTAAATGACTCCATCTGAAGCAGATCTCTCTAAAAACTTTAAAAGATAGGGACCATTATCATGAGTCTAAGGACATGTTCACACTGTACTGATTTGAAAAGATTTGAAAAGCGTCTGTAAACCATCCTCATAGACTTTAATAGAAAATCTAAACAGTAGTCTACACAGCTTGGATTTTCTGATTGCAAATCCCATCATCTACAAACTTGGAACGTTCAGTCTTCTGCCCGGTTTTCGGACAGAACATGAACTTTTCAATGTTAAGGGTGACAGCTGAATCCGCAAACCGCGGCCAAAAAAAGTCCCTCTTTACGTTCGAAAAACTACAAAATACCGATCGGTTAATCTGACCGGTATTTTGTCAGTGCCGTGTGGCTTGTAGCCTAAGGCCATGTTCATTACGGTAATCTACAGTTCTCATAGAGAACTATGGATTCCGTCTCTTTACCCCGCTCGCGAAATACGGTGAGCGGGGAGAAAGTGACATGCACATTATCCCGGCAGGATACGCACCGTGGATAATGGTGATCTATGGGGCCAGCGAGCTACCGCCCCCCCCCCCTGCCCCGCTACACGGCAGCTTGCGTAATTGCGGGCGAAATCCGTCCCCGCAATTACGCCGGCAATAAGCCGTGTGAACATAGCCTAAAGGTTCCCAACTGAAATAGTTGGTGATCCAACTATCCACTCCTGATATGTGGACTGCCGAGGGAACAAGCCAGAATATTGATCATGTGGGGGACAACATGCCTTAAAAGTTTTATTAAATTCCACTTTATATAAAAAGACTGTGTGTGTCATCAGAAGCAACCAGCAGAGAGGTAAGAAGATACCTCACATAAATAGCCCACTAAATGGGGCGACTGTGTAACTAGCCACATGGAATCACTTCAAAAAGGAGAAGACCGTTAAGTTTTAGGCTGGATCCACACAGCATCAGACAAAAACTGTCCGATAGTCGACCGGTTTTTGTCTGGACACGACCACATTTTTTGTCATGTTTTGCGCAGAAAACGCAGTCGGTTTTAGGTTTTTTTTTCCATCAGCCATACGGGTACGGGAAACTGACGGAAAGACGCCAGGCACCGGTGGTTTTACAACATGTTCCTAAAACTGCTGCCGCCAGAAAACGATTGTAGGAGAAAAAACGGTCATTTTTTTTCCAGTCTATGGGCTGGCTCAATTATTGTATTTTCAGTGATTTCAGAATTCTAAAATCGCCAAAAATATGATAGTTTTTCTGTACTGTGTCACACTGTGACAAATTAAAAATTGGAGAAAAAGTGCATTCTGTTGAAGTGGAGTTTGGGTATTGAGAAAAGACTCCCAGCTTAAGCGATGTTTAAAATCATACCCAGAAATTTAGATGTTGTGAGGGGTAAAAGGAAGATTTGTGGCAGTTGGATATCTAGACTAAATGGGACAAGGGTTCCGGCGTTCCGAAGGGTTTGTTCACAAGGCACATTTGCAGGGCATATTTCGGCGCATAATTGCACTGCAATACGCCCGAAGTACACTCCGCAAATACGGTAATTCATAGCTCTCATTGAGAGCTATGATTACCTGCTGTTTTCCCAATGCATTTTAGGGTATGTTCACACGGCGTACTCGCGTGGTGTATTTCAACGCGATATTGCGCTGAAATATGTCCAAATTACGCCCTGCAAATATGGTAATTCATAGCTCTCCCCACCTCTATACACCCCAAAGATGCCGTGTGAGCTCACCCGATTATCCACACTGCCTGACTTTGATTGTGCCTTCAGCATGATTTAGTTCAGGTATGTGATGGAAAAAAAATCTAAGATTTCTAAACTCCATGGATACAACAATAAATGCATAAAATAACAGAGAATTTTAATAATTTCTAGGCAGTTGGCTTTAATACACTTTTTCAGTAAGTACAGCACATCAGAAAAACAGACTGCCACAGCAACATTGTTCAATGAAATCCCTTAAATCTGGTACAAAGGCCTTGTTACACCCATACACTAAAGCAACAAATGTGATCCAGCCAACTACCAAGAAAAGTGTCAGCAGCAACTTAGGAAAACTATTCAACAGCATCCATAGTAAGGGAATCCTCAGGTTCCTTCCTCAGCACAATGTCTTCTGTGAAAGCCATGGTTCAAAAACAATGGCAAGATAGAAAGATACTGTAAATGCCTATTTTGTGGCTTGGCTTACAGCTCAGTGTGGCACCTAGACTAGACCTATTCCTGTTTGAGAGTGGAACAGGAAAGAAAATGTATATATTATCATCAGGAATAAATGCAGCATATGGGTAAATGGGAGAGGAACATCTTATTTACAGCAGAGATGAAGTGATACACAAGGCTGCAGCCTTAGTCCCTTGCTTTTTGAAATCTACACTAATGAGAAAAATTATTCTACGTTTTTATGTATCAGGACAGCAAAAACAAAAAAAACAAACTCGTCTTTCAAGGTCTTAAAATTAGATAAATACATCCTTAGATGAAGACCACCACGTAAGAAATTACACTGTGTCATTATGTGTCAAAACTAGGCCAAAATGCAGAAGGACTGTGGAAAAAAATGTAAGAGGGAAAGTAGCAACGAGGTGCTGCTGATTAAATGCCCTTAATTATCAACAAATATGACCATCTCTATAAGGCTGAGTTCACAAATTTAATTTTTTTTGCTTGTGAAGCATTTTAAAACCCATGTGCTTTTTTTTCAAAACTGCATATTTTATAATCCAATTAAATCTGGAATACCTAGATGAAATGCTTATCAAATGCAAGTTAATTTGAAACATATTCATTTTTGCTGCATGCAGTTTTTATTTGTTTGTTAAACAAATCTCAAACGCAAAAAAATAAAATGTAACTTGTGAACCTAATCTGCTGCATTGCTGGTCTGGAGGATTCAGGCATGTGTTAACACAATGCCAAGGAGGAAAGACATCAGCAATAATCCAAGAGTAGCAATTATTGGTTCTCATTAATCTGGGAATGGTTATACAGCCATTTGAAAATACTCCATATAATCGACAATCTTCCTAGGAGTGCACGTCTCAGCAAATTCACCCCATGGTCATACCATGCCATGCCATGTTAAGTGTAATTGCTATAAAAAAAAAAACAAAAAAAAAAAAACACAACAGCTACATCTCAGACTCTATAGGCAAGTTCAATACAAATAGAAACTTACTGAGCAAACTTCTTGAGCATTTCTGGCCATAATGCACAGAATAAGTTTGCTGAAAACCAAATATATAATTTCAGCACAAACACCTTCTACATACTATTAAGCATGGCGGTGGTTGGTTAATAATGTGGGCTTGTTTTGCAGCCATAAGACCTAAAAGAATCTTAAAAGAATCAATTTAAAGTCCAGGCCTTAACTCAATTGAAAAGCTGGGGTGGGACCATAATATAGCAGTGCAGAAACAAATGTTTACAAACCTCAACCCAATCAATGTTACAAAGAAGAGTGGGCCCAAATTCCTCCAGAATGATGTGAGAGACTAATAAAATCATACAGAAACAATTACTTTTATTGCAGTTATTGGTGCTAAAAGTGGTTCTACAAACTTTTGGTTCGTTGGGTGTACTTAGTTTTTCACACATTTTTATTTTGGTTTCATTTTTGTTAAATAAGTAATGACATGGTGGTGGAATATGTTGTGTGGTGGTGTTCATTCAATATGTGACAGATGTGACATTTCTGTTATATGCAGATGGTCTTCTGCTACTATCAGCAACCAAAAATGTTGCTAATTCTGTAGAAATTTAGCACCACATAGGAATTACCCATGAGTCCAAATAAAACCAACTGTAATATTTCAAAAGTGAAACAATAAGTTAGCAACACATCACTCTTTTTGCTAAACAACTTCCTACTTACAGCAACTGACAAATACAGCTATCAGGGCTTAAAGAGAACCTGTCACATAGGTTGTGCCCCCCTTGCTGAGGGCAGCAGAAGCTAGTGTCAGACCTGCTGTTTCCAGCGCTGTGCCCCTTATTCTGTAAAATGCTGTAGTTTTAGAGCATTTACCCCTTAAATCTTATTCATGAGCAGGTGTTAGCTCCACCCACCAAAGGCTAGCTCCACCCACTGACAGTTATTCACCTGTTTCTACCTATTCAAAGTAATAGAAATAAAAGCAAAAATACGGAATTTCAGCGCTCTTTGAGGAAAATGCGATAAACACTGATCCTTTTCAGGGTGTTTATTTTTTTAAAAGAGATAACTCTCATAAAAACAATGTACAAAGGACTTGACGCGTTTCTCGTGGCATACCCACGCTTCATCAGAAGTAACCATCTGAATCACCCTTCTGGCAGGCTTTTATAATGATACCATTTAAATAATTGATTGGTGTACTGTCCAGCCAATCACATGATGACTTTCCCATTTAGAACGTGTCAGAAATAACAATGAACAACAAAACAGTTGTATACAAAACAATTAAAAGGAATTTCAGTGATATCTGCACCGAACACCCTCTTACTTTACATATGTGCCTAACACTAAGTATCCTAGCATGTATCCGTTGTCAATCGTATACATTTCTCAAATATATGCTGAACTTATATTGCTCCTAGAGCCTGTTTATAAACTTAGCGCTACTTTGTTTCAGAAACCAAATACTTTCCTAAATGCTATCAATGGGAATATCTTTGTAAATGTCATTGTCTGTTGCCAATTATTTAATCCAACAGTCTCAACCAATAATTCCTGCATAGGAGTGAACTATATAGAAATATTATTATAAAAAACGTATACATATAAACTGACATTATTGTATATATCCTTATATAGACATACTGATCTTAG
Organism: Phyllomedusa bahiana; assembly: GCA_025379985.1. NCBI lineage: Eukaryota > Metazoa > Chordata > Amphibia > Anura > Hylidae > Phyllomedusa > Phyllomedusa bahiana. The sequence goes on along the minus strand of JAODAL010000004.1, from coordinate 141,281 downwards.
TGCATCTAGTGTATATATCTATACTAAGATAGAACCTGATCTTAGAAGAAACACTGACCAATTTGGTTAGTGGATATAGATATGTAATGCGAAGACAAGTATATATAGATGTGTCGTTCCAATGGAATCCTTACATTATTGATGAAAAAATATTATTTTCTATAATATGTGCACAACAGACATAACATTGATCCCTACTGATTACCTTTTTATAGATGTACATGTGAGTGGTAGCTCAATAGTACGCTTATATATATGTTTTTGATTCTGGATGTGATAGGTGCATTCGTTTATTCACATTTTAATCTATGTATAGATTTTTTTTTTATTTTTTTTTATTGGCTCATTATCCTTGTTTTATCCAAAGCAGTTTTATCAAATATTCTTAATATATCTATATATTACATCCACTAACCAAATTGGTCAGTGTTTCTTTTAACATCAGGTTCTATCTTAGTATAGATATATACAATATATGCACTAAGATCTGTATGTCTATATAAGTATATATACAATAATGTCAGTTTATATGTATACGTTTTTTATAATATGTGCACAACAGACATAACATTGATCCTTACTCATTACCTTTTTATAGATGTACATGTGAGTGGCAGCTCAATTGTACGCTTATATATATGTTTTTAATTCTGGATGTGATAGATGTATTATTATTTATTTTATAGCGCCATTAATTCCATGGCGCTGTACATTCAGAGGGTTACATACATAACATAAGTCAAACATTTACAGTAGTGACAATCTCTGACTAACAACAGGTACAGAGGGAGAAAGGGCCCTGCGCGCGAACGCTTACAATCTACAAGGAAGGGGGAAAGAGACAGAAGGTAGGGGCAGACATGTTCGTGGGGTGAAGTGACAGGGGTTTGTTATTCTAGGTCATAGGCAATCCTGAAAAAGGTGGGTTTTCAGATTGCTTTTGAAGCTGGTGAAAGTTGGGGAGAGTCTGAGGGTTGGGGCAGCAAGTTCCAGGTATGGGGAGGCACGAAAAGAAATCTTGGAGACGGTTTGTGGAGGAGGTGAAAAGAGGAGAGTGGAGAAGAAGGTCCTGAGAGGAGCGGGGGTTGCGGAGAGGGGAGTATCTGGAGATTAGAGCAGAGATTTTATGGAGGGGAGAGGTTATGGAGAGCCTTGTAGGTCAGGGTCAGTAACTTTAAATTAATGCGCTGGGCAAAGGGAAGTCAATTATCCTTGTTTTAATCCAATGCATTTTAAACAAATATTCTTAATAATATATAAATAAAAAAAAAATAATAAAAAAATAAAAAATAAATTCTAGAAACAGCTCTCACCAAAATGGTCTGGCCGTTGGATAGTGATATGCAATATTGTTTAGATGATTTCTATAAAAGTTACCCAAAGCAGGAATTATTGGTTGAGACTGTTGGATTTAAATTTAATTGGCAACAGACAATGACATTTACAAAGATATTCCCATTGATAGCTTTAGGAAATATTTGGTTTCTGAAACAAGGGAGCGCTAAGTTTAAAAACAGGCTCTAGGAGCAATATAAGTTCAGCATATATTTGAGAAATGTATACGATTGACAACGAAACAGCTAGGAAACTTAGTGTTAGGCACTATGTAAAGTAAGGGGTTTCGGGGCAGATATCACTGAAATTCCTTTTAATTGTTTTGTAAACAACTGTTTTGTTTTTTCAAAGTTTATTTCTGACACGTTCTAAATGGGAAAGTTTATCATGTGATTGGCTGGACAGTACACCAATCAATTATTTAAATGGGATCATAAAAAAAGCCTGCCAGAAGGGTGATTCAGATGGTTACTTCTGATGAAGCGTGGGTATGCCACGAGAAACGCGTCAAGTCCTTTGTACATTGTTTTTATGAGAGTTATCTCTTTTAAAAAAATAAACACCCTGAAAAGGATCAGTGTTTTTTATCGCATTTTCCTCACAGAGCGCTGAAATTCCGTATTTTTGCTTTTATTTCTAATTTTTACCGTAAGCATACACTGCACACGGGCACACGGATTCCTGGCTGCCTGAGACGAGAAGGTTACTAAGGAGATATTATACGTGTTTGAGAGTTGTGCCTCATTTATCTGCACAACTTTCAGAGGTGAGCACAACTAATATATATACTAATACACCGACAGTGTAAACGTATTTCACAATTGTGCGCTTTCTCCTTTTTCTTCCCTATATCTATTCAAAGTAATAGGTTTGCCAGTTGAGGTGGGCGGGGCTAGCCTCCGATTGGCCAGGTTTAAAAAAACTGACACTCTGAGGGACTCTTCGAATGACTCTTCTTGCTGAAAACTGCAGATTTAAGCATTAAATGCACAAAAACTACAGCATCTTACATAATAAGGTACACAGCGCTGGAAACAGCAGGTCTGACACTACCTTTTTCTGTCCTCAGCCAGGGGGCAAAAACTATATGACAGGTTCTCTTTAAGAGATTGATCAATCAATAAGACAAGGAAATAACACCCTCACACAGATGCAGGCTGGTCAACATGGGATTTCAGCCCAACAGAAATATTCCACCTCAAATTCTGTGAGCACCTTCTCCAAGTTCAATGGACTACTTCAGTCAGTCAAACTGAGCTGAGCAGATTCCTATTCCACCTTACAATCCAGTAGAGGGTGCTATCATTCTCGGAGAAACTACTGTACATAAAACAAAAAACAGTTTTCAGCTCCCCAATTAAGTGTAGAGTGTCACAGCTGAGGAGTGCACGGTGAAGGCTGGAAACAGGGCCATTCAATAGAAGAATATAAGGACTGTACATAGTAGCAATCTAAATTTCAAGCAGTGAAAGACCTTGCTGTACCGAGGGGTCCCAGATAAACCAGGCATATATCAGGGAACCCACATTATAGTGCTAGATAGCAAAAGGCCACCAATCTGTTCTTCCATACTAAGATCAACTATAACCATTGGGGCCCATAACAACTTCTGTGATTGCTGCAGTTATAGTTATACCAATGAGGGCAACACACACAAGCCTACAAGACAAGAGACAGAACAATTGGCACGATGGGCCCAGTACCTTCTTTTGTATTGCTAGAAATCCTCAGCAGTGATAGCCCCCTTGGCAGGAAATCTAATCCTCTGTGGAAGAAAGTAGTAGAGAAAATAGTGGAGCTCTAACTACAAAGATATACAGAAGTGTAGAATTCTAGATGTACTCTTAATAAAAGCCCACAATCTTTACTTAACTACTTATATAATGAGTTCTGCATGTTTCCAACATTCAATGCAGAATGACAGATTCTACCCCTTGCATTTCAAAGAGAAAAAAAAAGGGGAAAAACATCTATTAGGTTTTCATAAAGAATGGCATGCTGTTGAAAACGTGAAATTCACAAAATCTGCAGTTATTGTATTGTCCACTGTCTCAAAATCAGCACCGAAAAGTCTGCATCTATTCCTCCTATGCTGAATTCACCCATAGCATTCCCTGCCTGTTGCTGCCAATACAGGGAACACACTTTACAGGGATTATGCAACACCCATTGAATTCTATAATAAATATTGCAGAATAAGTTTTAACCCTAACTTTAAATTTTCTACTAAACAGCTGGACAGAGATTTCTGAGTACTAGGAACACCGCCTCCAACTGACATCCTTTACAATGGCATGGATTTCGACCCTAAAGTATGCATCATCTTACCTGCTTTGACAGTAACATACAGTACAGTGGGTTAAATAAGTATTTGATACACTGGTGATTTTGCAAATTATCGCACCTACATAGAATGGGGCAGGTCTGTAATATTAATCGTAGGTAGACTTCAACGGAGCGAGACCGAATCCAGAAAAAAAATCCAGAAAATCACATTGTATGATTTTTAAATAATTTGCATTTTATTGCATGAAATACATATTTGATACAATATTTGGTACAGAAACCTGTGTTTGCAATTACAGAGATCAGACGTTTCCTGTAGTTCTTGACTTAGTTGGCCCACTTCTCCATACAGATCTTCTCCAGTTTCTTTCAGGTTTCGGGGCTGTCGCTGGGCTACATTGAATTTCAGCTCCCTCCTAAGATTTTCAATTGGGTTCAGGTCTGTAGACTGGCTAGGCCACTCCAGGACCTTGAAATGCTGCTTATGGAGCCACTACTTAGTTGTTCTAGCTGTGTGTTTCATGTCATTGTCCTGGGAAGGAGGTTGTGGGCCAAAATCTCACGATACATGGCCCCATCCATCCTCCTTTTCAATATGGTTCAGTCGATCTGTCCACTTTGTAGAAAAGCAGCCCCAAAGTATGAGGTTTCCACCCCCATGCTTCATGGTTGGGAAAGTGTTCTTGGGGTTGTACTCATCTTTCTTCTTCCTCCAAACACAATGAGTAGAGTTGTTACCAAAAATTCTATTTTGGTCTAATTTGACCACATGATCTTCTCCCATGTCTTCTCTGGATCATCCTGATGGTCACTGGTGAACTTCAAGTGCTAGTGTGAACAGGAGGATCTTGCGCACCATGCAGGATTTTAATCCATGACAGTATTACTAACAAGAATCTTTGAAACTGTGGTCCCAGCTCAATTCAGGTCATTGACCAGGTCCTCCCGTGTAGTTCTGAGCTGATTTCTAACTTTTCTCAGGATTATCCTTACCCCACATAGCGAGATCTTCCATGGAGCTCCAAACTGAAGATTGACAGTCGTCTTGTGTTTCTTCCATTTTCTAATAATTGCACCAACAGTTGTTGCCTTCTCACCAAGCTGCTTGCCTATTGTTCTGTAGCTCATCCCAACTTTGTGTAGGTCTACAACTTTGTCCCTGATGTCCTTTGACAGCTCTTTGGTCTTGGCCATGGTGGAGAGGTTGGATTGTGACTGACTAGTTACCTGTATAAAATACACCTGTCCACACACTCAAAAAGATGCAATTAATACAGGTAATGAGTGCAGAGTAGGAATGCTTCTTACACCCTTAACGACAGCCCGCCGACTTTTGACAGCAGGCATTTCATGTTGTTCATCTGCAGCAATGTCTTTTGACGTCGCTGCAGACAGAAGGGTTTTGTGGCTCTCAGTACCAAAGCTGCACTAGGAACAGAGCTGTACTTCACAGTCCTGTTCCTAGCGCAAGTCTCTGCAAGTGCCGGGAAACTGAGGAAACCTCCGCTCCCTGCCGCTTAACCCTTTGATTGCCACGGTCAGTGACCGCAGCATAATCAAAGGGCTTTCCCCTGCTCTGTCGGTTGATCAGGACACTCTGTTAACCCGACAGAGCCTAGAGCACATGTCCACAGTCAACTCTAGGGACCTAGAATAGCCCCAGGGCTGTCTGTGTAACAGGTCAGCGATCAGGGCACACTGTGTCAGCCCTGATTTCTGCCTTTATCAAACTGACACAGATTATAATGTATTAGCGTATATGACTATGCTAATACATTACCAAGTGTAAAATAAAATGTAAGCACAGTTATCCCTTCATGGGATTTAAAAAAAATAAACAAAAAAAGTGTCCAAAAAATAAAATAAAAATAAATAGTTAATAAAAAATAATTGTGCATACATTACACACACACACACACACACAAAAAACCCTACACATGGTAGGTATCCACACAACCGTCATAACCTATAGAATTAATCTAACAATACAATGTGAATGGTGTAAAAATAAATTAAAAAAACAAAAAAATGAACATTTTTTAAAAAATTGCAATAATTTATAAGTGTACTTAAATTATTCCCCCAAAAAGTACAACTTCTCCCACATAAAATAAGGCCTCATACAACTGCATCATTGGAAAAATAAAAAAAAGGTACGACTGTTGAAATATAAGGAGGCAAACATTTAAAAAAATGTGCTGGTCATCAAGTACTTTTCAGGCGTTCAGCTTAAGGGGTTAAAGAAAAATTAATGGGTCTGTGAGAGCCAGAATTCTTGCTGGTTGGTAGGTGATCAAATACCTTTTCATGCAACAAAATTCTAATTAATTATTTAAAAATCATACCATGTGATTTTCTGGATTTTTTTTACATTCTGTCCCTCACAGTTGAAGTGTTCCTGCCATAAAAATTACAGACCTCCCCATTCTTTGTATGTGGCAAAACTTGCAAAATCACCAGTGTATCAAATACTTATTTTCACCACTGAATATATGCCCATGTTCTTCTCCCTCCACTCTATTAATACAAACTTTGCTGTTGTTTTCTCTTACTATTTAAGGTGCATATATGGCCCTCATCATTATGTCCCCTGAAGTCAGGTCAATTTCATTTGCACAGTGGGACATCTAGCTCGTAAAGAGTTGATTTGTATTCTTCTCTTGCCTTCCAGTCAGCACTGTTGAAGGGTTAAGAAGTGTTCTCTCCAGAGACTCACAGCAGAAGTAATAGAGTATTAGCTGCTCCTGAGCTGAATGGAAGTTAATGCATTGCCAAGTGTGTTCTGCCTCCTCCTCACCAAGCGGACAGAACTGGCCGATAAACACTTTTTTAATCTAAGTAGGACAATCAAGGATAAGAAATTGTGGCCTATTGTATTAGAAATGTGCTGACCTCTGGTAAGGTAGCAAGTGGCACAAGGGCTTAGCTCCTATAATAGAAATAATATATCCTTTACACAATGCATTGTAGATGATGACAGGATTATTAAGCAGTGTATTACGTCTCTAACATTCACAGATCTTATCTTCAAGGATTGGCAACAAAAAGAATGTATTATGAATTCAGCGTCGCTCCTGCTCAGAGCTGCTTTAAAAGAAACTCAAAAGGAATTACCTACAATTCTTTATTCATAGCATGAGATTATATTTTTCCCCACAAACAGCACCACTCTTGTCTATAGGCTGTGTCTGATCTTGAATTTCACTCCTAATGTAAATGCTGCAATATCAGACACGGCCTATAGACAGGAAATGTGGTGTTTAGGGTGGAAAAAAGGCAGGATTCTTTTTTCTAATCTCAGATACATAGCTGGGTCACATTATTATGACTACCAGCTAATATCCAGAGTAACCACGACAATGTGCAGCACGAACCTCGGACAGAAGCTAGATGGGTTGGAAGTTAAATCAATAAGGTCCTGGTAGGTTGTCCCAGGTATCTGGAGCCAGGTTCACTGCATCCCACAGCTGCAGCAGGGTGCGTGGAGAAGGATCCAATGAGTGAACATGACAATTGAGGTGATCACACAGATGCTCAACCAGGCTCATATCTGGAAAATTAAGGGGCCAGGGTAGTACTTGGAAGTCTTGCTCTTCCATCCAATGTCAGACATTTCTAGCCATGTGACATGTAGAATTGTTTTATTGAAAGATTCCATCCACCCTAAGAAAAATGGTCAGCATGTATGGTTGTACATGATCTCCAAGGATAGACTCATACCCAAATTTGTTCTGAGTACCTTCCACAGGAATAAGTGGCCCAGAGAATGTCATGAAAACATTATCTGGACCATAATGCTGCCTTCACCAGCTTGTGTTCTTCCAGCAATGGTTGCAGGGTGTTTGTTCACTGAGGTTTCTTGCCTAATATACCGATGTCAATCCATTCATTAAAGCAAAAAATGTGCCTCATTGGTAATGGAAACCCTTTGCAAATCAGCAGAGGTCCATCAAAACTGAAGGCTTTTCTGCCAATTCAACTTCATTAGGGGAGGTGCAGTGACCATTTGTCTGCTTCAGAACCCTACACACAGTAGTGTTTGTTCACTGAACCTTCATTTGAGACACACATCTGTAGCCACTTGGTTCATTCTGGTGGTGGTCTGCTCTGCTGTACACATTTGCAGCTAACATTCATCCCTCATGCTAATCGCTTGTGGTGCTTTGCAGTTTCCACAGCGCTTATTCACAATGGAGCCATTTGTCCACTCACAGTACACTTTCAGCACAGCAACATGTGAACAGTTCACAAACTGCAAAGTTTAAGAAATACTGCCTTTGTCCAACAACTAATAATCATCCATTTTGCAACTTTGATAAATTAACTCTTTTTCCCAAGACATTAAGAATGTGACTCAACTGTGTAATTCCAAAAACGTCCTTTTATAAGTGCCACTACTACTTCTAGATCTAACGACTATGGTCCCCATCTCCGCAGGTAAAAGGACTACTTACATAGTTACATAGTTAGTACGGTTGAAAAAAGACACGTGTCCATCAAGTTCAACCAAGGGTGGGAGAAATGTGTGAAGGGAGCGAGACAAGGACATTATGTCAGCCTCACCACTGGTTAATTACCTTGAGACCCACAAGGCATGAACCAATCTCCCTCCAGTGTAGACCTTTCTCTGACCCCCAGAGCCTCCACCAGCCAGGATCCAGAATTTTACATGGCTACTACGCATTAATTTTTTTTAGTTCCAGGTAGGTATCTAAGCCTTTCTTGAAACTCTTTTACAGTTCCGCTGTGACCAGCTCCTCAGGTAGGCTATTCCACAGATTCACAGTTCTTACAGTGAAGAACCTCTTCTCCTTGGAGATTGAATCCTTTTTTCTCTAGTCGAAGGGAATGTCCCCTTGTCTTTTGAGGGGGTTCACTTGAAATAATTTCTCCCATACTTTTGTAGGGACCATTTATATATTTATAAAAAATTTAATCATGTCCCCCAGAAGCCTCTTTTCTCAAGACTAAATAAGTTCAATTCTACTAACCTCTCCTCATAATAAGATGCCCCATTCCCCTTATAAGTTTGGTTGCTCGTCTTTGTACTCTCTCCTAGCTCCATTACATCTCTTCTATAAACTGGGGCCCAGAACTGAAAGCATATTCTAAGTGAGGACGCACCAATGCTTTGTACAGCGGTAGAATTACATCCTTGTCCGCGAAGTCCATGCCTCTTTTATTAACACCAAATCTTACTTGCTCTAGAGGCAGCTGATTGACACTGAATGCTTTTTCTGTAGTCTATGATCTACAAGAATGCCCAGATCTTTCTAACAAGCGATTCTCCAAGTTTTTCTCCCCCTAGGACAAAATGATGCCTGTAGATTATTTCTCCCCCAGATGCAGAACCTTACATTATCCACATTGAACCCAATTTGCCAAGTGGGATGCCCAAGCACTCAGTGTGTCCAGGTCTGCTTCAATTTATGAGCATTTCCATAGATTGCACTACCTGCATAGCTTGGTGTCATCTGCAAAAATTGGACGGTGCTATCGACCCTTCTACTAAAATCTTTAAATAAATACATTAAATAAGAGAGGACCCAATACTGAGCCCTGCGGCACACCACTCACGACCGTGGACCACTCAGAGTAGGAGTCATTTATCCACCACTCTCGGGGTACGATCCAGCAGCCGTTTTTGACCCAAATTACACACTGTTATCTCTAACCCAATGGATTTCTAGTTTACCCAACAAACGCTTATGAGGGACAGTGTCAAATGCCTTTTTCAAAGTCTAAAAACACAATATCCACAGCTGCCCCGCTATCCAGATTCTACTCACCCCCTTCATAAAAAAAAATCAGATTGGTCTGACAGCTTCTGTCCTTAGTAAATCCATGCTGGCAATCACTAATAATATTGTGTTTTTGTCAACATACTCCTGTATATAGTCCCTTATGAGCCCCTCAAACATTTTTTCCCCACAACAGATGTTAAATTACTGGTTAAAATTACCGGGGCAAGACTTGGAACCTTTTTTGAAGATGGGAACTACATTTCCTTCGCCAGTCTCCTGGTACTATACCAGTTCCCCAGGGAATCTCTAAATATATGTACAGGGGACAGAGATAACCGAGCTGAGCTCTTTAAGAACTCTTGGGTGAATGCCATCAGGGCCTGGGAGCCTTGTTCACATTCAGTTTATTTAACTTGGCTTTGACTTTTCTACACTGAGAAAATTTAAATTTATAGCAGATGATGTATTAACAGTACTGGCACCACCTACTTCTGCACTTGGCCCCCCCCATCAACTCCTAATTTCATTGAAGTATATACTGAGCTAAGAACCTATTTAGTTCCTCTCCTTCTCGGTCACCAGTGACCACCCCCCCATCAAAAGTTTTTAGGGGCCACTTGCTCTGAATTGGTTTTTTGGAATTTATATGCTTAAAGAATTTCTTGGGGTTAGTCCTTGCTGCCCCTTGGCCACCTGCCTTCATATTGAATTTTAGCTGCTTTTATCACTTTTTTACAGATTTTTTTTAAGCTCTCTATTAATTTTCAAAGGCTGATGCTGACCCCTCTGACTTATATTTTTTTAAAAGCCCTTTTTTATTGTTTATTGCCCCCCTTTTAAAAGAAGGTAGGAGCCATGTTGGTTTTTGTTTTAGTCGCCTAAACTTGTTACCCAAGGAATATATTTTTTCAATAAATTTTTCCAAAGTAATTTAAAGCTCCCCACTTGTCTTCTATATACCATTTGCTAGTAGCTGCTCCCAGTCTAGGTCCTGTATTGCAGCCCTCAATAAGGACAATTTTTGGCCCTTTTAAAATAAATGTTTTTTGCCTTCCCGCTCTGTTTTTCTTTTTTCCAGTTTTCACTAAAGTGAACTATATTATGGTCACTGTTACCAAATTTTCAGAAACCGTGACCGCTCCGACTAGTTCTGCTTTGTTAGAAATGACCAGATCCAACAGAGCATCACTTCTAGTTTGGTTCCTCCACAAACTGCCCATAAAATTATCCCTAACAGATTGAGGAACTTCCTTCCCTTTTCAGTTGACGCAGAACCGTGACTCCAGTCATGCCTGGGAAATTAAAGTCACCATTATTATCACTGTACCCGCCTGTGCTGCCCGCACCATTTGATTATGCACCCGTTCTTCTATCTCCTCAGTGATGTTCGGGGGTCTATAATTACAACCAAAAATAATATTTTCTGTATTATTCCCCCTTTTATTTCCACCACAATGTTTTCCACATCATTAGCTACTCCGCCCTGTATTACCTCTTTCACATTTGCCTTCTATTTTTTCCTTACATACAACACACTCCTCCTCCCCTCCTCGCTTGTAAATTGATTAAAAACCCTTGAATGTTGACTTCCCAATCATGCGGGTGTCCAGCCTGTTTCAGCAATACCTTTCCACATCAATCATCTCCTCTACAACAAGCACCTCAAGTTCCCCATATTTTGGTTGCAAGATCTTCTAGCATTTGTGAATAGACATTTTACGTTCCTTTCCAGTTTTACACTTTCCGTCAACGGTTTAGGATTGTATCCTACATTTTCATTAGATGGCATGGAATCATACAAAAAACCGTTCAGTAGACAGCATGGGATTAAACGTTACCTGTTTAGTAGACAGCAGGGATTAAACGTTACCTGTTTCAGATGAAATTCCCGTTAAACCATTTATCCTCCTTCGGTAGAAAGGCATGGGATTATTTCATTACCCTTTCAGATGATGGCATGGGATTATACATTATTTCCTTTAGTGGACAGCATGTGATTATTTATTACACAATTAGTAGATGCATGAGATTAAAATGAAATATTGTGGGTACCTTTTTTCTTCAATGCTGGTTTGCAACACATGGATCTCCTTATCCACTGGTCTACTCAACCTCCCCCATTTCGCTTTCTCCACCCGCTGATATAGTCTTGCCCACTCTCTAACCTATCTACCCATTCATTTTCTATATTGTCCTCCCTCCTTATCCCTAGTTTAAATACTCCCGCACCCCTTCTAGAATTCTTTCCCCCAGCACAGCAGACCCCCTTCCAATCAGGTGCAATTTATCTGTAGAAAACAGATTGTACCCTAATTAAAAGTCAGCCCAGTGCTCTAAGAACCCAAAACCCCTCGTCCTCCCCCAAGACTTTTAGCCATGCATTTAACTCCCTGAGCTCCCGCTGTCTTTCCTGAGTAGCGCATGGTACCGGCAGTATTCCGGAGAACACAACCTTGGAGGTCCTTCCCTTCAGCTTTGAGCCTAGCCTAGTTCTTAAAAAATTATTCTTTAGGATCCTCCACCTACCGTGTATTCTGTTTATTGGTTCCAACATGGACCACAAAAAAGCTGGGTCATCGCCAGCCCCTCCCCGTAATTTATCCACCCGGTCCCTCCACATGCCGAACCTTGGCACCAGGGAGACGCACACCCTTCGGTTGAGGCGGTCCTGGCGACAAATTATTCTATCCGTCTTCCTGATTATAGAATCCCCAAAAACTACTAACTGTTTTTCTTACCTGCATTCCCATCCCCCCTACTACTAGTTGGGCTGGTCTTCCGGCTGCTAGGAAGAGCAGTGTCCACTAGGGCTGCCATTTCAGAGACTGATTCCCCAGCATTATCACCCAACTTTGGGAATTTGCTAGGAATCTCAGGGGAGAAACGGCCTCCTTTTTCTGGTACCCCTAGAACTCCCCCGTCTACATTAACCCAACTACAAGTCCTCCTGCTGATCCAATACCCACCCTCCACTTTTAGCCCCACAACGTTTGCCCAAGAGTAGAAAACTTTTCTTTCTTTGTCAACCCATTTCCCGCATTTTGCTCCGCTGGGTCTAAAAACGAGCTACCAGAAAACAACATGCTCAAATCTGCTACAGCGGTTTCCCCCCCTGGACCTCTTGCTCCATAGTGCATAAAAACAGATTGTGCACTCCCCGGGAATTCCATTAAGCTGCCCATTACCCACGGGCAACGCAATGAAAGGGGAGAAAAAAAATAAAAAAAAAAAATAAAGTTAAGGGATTGAGGTATTAAAAAAAAGGGGTTTTTACTTACCTTTTTTTTCTCTTTCTTTTTTTAAAAACCCCGGGTTTTAAACTCCGCACTCTGTTCTCACAACAAGCCCATTTGAAGCAACCAAGCAATGGAGCACCCCACTGGAAACTTATGAGGAAACAAAACACTTCATTCAGCTGTACAAAAATTTTGATAAAAAGACTTTAGATATTAGATCCCGTCAGCCAGGGGTGTAACTTGAATTCATAGGACCCCCGAAAAATGAGATAGGTCCCTCACCAAAATGAAAATAAACAAAAAACAGCAGCATAAGAGTAATAAAAAAATGTATAAAAAAGGGGCAAAAATATATCAGAGAACTCACATAGGAGTGCTGGAGAGCAGAAAGTCACCAACTACTTGTTTCTTACAAGAAAAGGAACAATGTCCTTGTACCTGATAGGGCCCTCAACCTCTGGGACCCATAGCAGTTGCAATGGCTGTTATAGCTATAGTTCCACCCCTGCTGTCAGCAGAAACTCTGTATAGTTTGCTCATTGAAAATGTAAAGTTTGATACAACCTCAAGTTCCTAAGGAGACTCGTTTTACTCAATATGTATATATATTTATAGGGTTGTAACCTAAATCTACTTATAAAATTAGGGTTAAAGCTTATAACTCATAATCGTTTTGCAATGGAAACCAGGTCCCAATACAATCAATCAGAACAAGCAAAGCTGCAGTGTAAAGCAGGGGAGAAACATAGAGTTAGCCTTAGCATCTTAAGAGACAGTAGGGAACAAGGTGTTCACAACTGAAATTCACAGGAATCAGGACTGTCTGCACTAGGAATGAAAGCTCCTAACAACACTTTTTTTCTAATGAGCTCTACAGCCCTTTTTCTCATGCGTTTTTTAAAAGGGCACAGGGGTTGTCAGAACATTTTTCCCCCGTAAACTTTTTAAAATCAGATGTTCAAAAATCAGGAAGAAGTGGCAATACTAGGATCACTAGATATCTTTACTTTTCCTGACTGCCCAATTCAGCTCATTCAGCCTGTGACGAACGGGAAGGGTTAAAAATTTAAAGCATTAGCCCCAAAGGGTTTTCACAAATGTATTTTCCATACATACTTTAAGTCAGGCATCTCCCCAAAAATATTTATTGTTACATATCTGTACAAATTGCACAAAAAGATGAAACCTTTCCATTTATCCTAAAACCTTTTACTTCTAAACTAAAATGTTGCATCATGGTAACTTTTTGACATATTTGTAACTATAAACAAAAAAAATTTTGGGGAGATCGAGGGCAATTCTACAATTTTTTGCATCTCCAGTGATTTCTTTTCCCGCTTCACAAATGTTTCTTCTTTTTTTAAATGATGGTACCAGCCTATAAGCCTCTCCTGCCGCTAAATAACTTCAATTCCGCATGAATGTATTCTGTAAAATGTGAGCTATGATATCTCTTGCTCCTGCCTCATCCTGCATGCTAATAACAGACTTCATGCTCCAACTATGAAGCTCTATAAATATTCAGCACAATTGATTCAGTCTGTCTTTCCCAGCTTATTGTGTAGGTGAATTCATTAGAAGAAAACTGTATTCAATCCCCAGACAGGCTGGATCTTAATTTTTTTCAACCATTGTGCATAAAACCTTCTAAAAAAATTAAAAGTGCCTTTTATTAGGGTTTCCAGATAGTAATTCTTTTTTTGTGCACCAACATAAAAATGAACCAATCTCGTCACCTCCTGGCGGGGGCCTTGGTCTAGCATTTGGGTACAAATGAAAAATGAGGGAGTACACAGGGAATGTCACAAGTATTCCAAGTTCGTTCATACAGGGGTAATCCACACAGGTTTACAACCCTTACATCCCACAAAAAAAAACTTTGGCCAAATTGGGTTTAAATTTTTTTTGTACAGATTTTAAAATTTCGGCGGGGGCTGAAAAATCACGACAACCCGACCTTATGAAAAAAATGATAATTGTGAAAGAGGGGTGGGGTTTTCTTGTGGTGTTCCACATATCACACATAAATGACAGATCCCGCGGCTGTCCCACAAAGGTTAAAAAGGAAAAAAAAGCTTAAATCTAAAAAAAAAATAAACAGCTAATAAAATCCTAATCTACTGGAGAAAGGACACATTCAGGTGAAAACTGACCAGATAGGTGGCTACATACACTCACCGACCTTTTTAAATTAGGTACACCATGCTAGTAACGGTTGACCCCCTTTTGCCTTCAGAACTGCCTCAATTTCTTCGTGGCATAGATTCAACAAGGTGCTGAAGCATTCCCATGTTCAAGAAACCAGTCTGAGATGATTCCAGCTTTATGACATGGCGCATTATCCTTGCTGAAAGTAGCCATAATTTTGTTGGGTACATTGTGGCCCATAAAGGGATGGACATGGTCAGCAACAATACTCAGGTAGGCTGTGGCGTTGCAACGATGCTCCAATTTGGTACCAAGGGCCCAAAGAGTGCCAAGAAAATATTCCCCACACCATGACACCACCACCACCAGCCTGAACCGTTGATACAAGGCGGGATGGATCCATGCTTTCATGTTGTTGACGCCAAATTTTTGCCCAACCATCCGAATGTCGCAGCAGAAAATCGAGATTTCATCAGACCGGGAAAACTTTTTTCCAATCTTCTACTGTCCAATTTCGATGAGCTTGGGAAAATTGGACCTCAGTTTCCCTGTTCTTAGCTGAAAAGGAGATGGCACCCGTTGTGGGTTCTTCTGCTGCTTGTAGCCCTCTGCCTCAAATTTTCGCCGTACTGTGCGTTCAGAGTTTCTCTTTCGCCTACCTGGTTGTAAGGGGTGGCTATTTGAGTTACTGTTGCCTACACTCGAACCAGTCGGCCCATTCTCCCTTTTCTTTGACCTCGGGCATCAACAAGGCATTTCCGCCCACAGGACTGCCCCCTCACTGGATGTTTTTTCTTTTTCGGACCATTCTCTGTAAACCCTAGAGATGGCTGTGCGTGAAAATCCCAGGAGATCAGCAGTTTTTGAAATACTCAGACCAGCCCTTCTGGCACCAACAACCATGCCACGTTCAAAGGGACTCAAATCACCTTTCTTCCCATACTGATGCCGGTTTTAACTGCAGGAGATTGTCTTGACCATGTCTACATGCCTAAATGCACTGAGTGCCGCCATGTGATTGGCTGATTAGAAATTAAGTGTTAACGAGCAGTTGGACAGGTGTACCTAATAAAGTGGCCGGTGAGTGTATATGAGTCAGGACTGCCATCAAGACACACTGCCGTTAGTGGCCTGGACAAAAATCTTAAAAAAGGGACTCAATAATAGCAGCAGCTCGTCTGCAAAGTAAAACAGGGCCTCAGGCAAAAGTAATGCAAAAGTAAAACAGTAACCCATAAAAATGGATTCAGGTCCCTCTTCTCCTCTACTTAGAGAGGTGTGTCATGAAATCCTGAAGCTGCTGCCTGGTCTACATAGGCACTGGCTTCAACTGAATACTTTTTTTTGTTTAAAAAGGTCCCCAGTCGCTCCGCCATAAAATCCTTACTACAGGGTGGTGGAGGGTGGTTGTTCTTCGGCCACCTCCCTCCACAGAGCCCTAGCCACTTTGAGCCCTTCTATTACCTCCTACAGAGTCTCTGCCACCTTTCGGGGTTTTTTCATTTTCCAAAAAGTTTTTGGGCCCACCACGGGATCTACCCCCTTTTCCCCCCAAACACACCCCCCTAAAACAGCCCTATCTCCATGACCCCTATTCTACAGGCAACCATGACACCTTTTTCCCCACCACAGAGTCCTTGCTACATTGCGCACCCTTTTTCCTCTGTTAAGCCCACAATGCAATTGGTACATTTTTTCATTATCCTACCCCCCCCCCTTCATGTGCTCTGCTTTTGGTTTTTCTGCACCCCAGTACAACAAGGCAAGCACAAAGGGGACTTTAATCTGATGTGTAAACATCCAAGCAGCCAAATAAGCATGCCATAAAGGGGAAAAAAATCCTACAGGTAAAAATGCATATTACATAGACAATGTAAACAGTAGGATAATTTTTTGGCCATTTTATGGCATTTGTTGTTGAGCAATTAATGGTAGTATTCTGTGGGCAGTGTTTTCTTTTCACTATATGACAGCATTGAGTACAGTCCATTGACATACAATATTAATTGGTTCTGTATGTTGAAACCATAACTCTGGGGAAAACTAATAATTGGTTCTGAAGCCCAAATGTCACCCCAACATAGTGTAAAATAAAAATGAAAGAAAATAAAGCAGAAAACTAAAAAAAGGGTTAAAGGAAAAATTACTTACATAAAAAACAATCATAAAGACCCTGCGGGAAGTTTGGAAACCACTTTCAATTTTTTTAGGATGGGAATTTTCTTTGGGGTCATAAATTTTTATGCACAATGTAGCAGAGGGGAAAAAAAAAATGATTCCACCTTCACCGGGTCCCCGAAAGGAGCCCTCAATAATTTTGGGCACATATGAAGAAAAAATACAGAAATGCAGCATTTCCACGTACAGCAAAAGGGCGCAAACAAAATCCCTCCCAAATTTAAACTACTTTAAATTTTCACTGTATAGATTTTCCATAAAAATTTTTTTGATTTCCCCAATTACCCTGGGACATTGTATCATAAACCACCCCAACAATGACAATTTTCCCAAAAAAAACCCCATTGTTTTTGAAAAAAATTTGCCATGAGGCCTTTAAAAACTTGAGGAAACACTGTACTATGTTATTTATGCATAATGTGGCAGTTTGTGGCAGTATTGTGTGGGCAATATGTGGCAGTATCTTTTGAGCACTAACTGACTGTTCAATAATTTATCATTTTACCACTAAAATGAAAGGGGTTTTCTCGGCATGCTGTTTCTTTAAGTTGCAGAAAATCTTTTTTAACCTTTCTCGGACTGGGCAGGGTGGGGGTGGGGCTATAGCAGGGGATTACAAAATTTTAGCTTCCCCAAACTACGAACGTTTCAAAGAAAGTAAGTGCAAAAAAATTTCATCTTTATAAACAAAACTACCAAAAAGGGTCTGAGGGGGGTAAAAACAATTGCTTATCTGTAAATAAAAGCTAATCTTGTCAAAGGTAAGGAGTCTGCTCTGAAGTGGACTTTGTCCATGGTGATGTCACTCCCTGCTGTCTAATTAGGAAGGGAGATGTGGATGAATAACCAAAGAAACCTGTGTGCACTCAGAGGAGATAAAATCTCTCTTAACCCTAAACCCAAAGGGGGAAAACAAAAGATAATTACTTTGAAAAAGTCTTCCCAAATTCCTTTCCCCCCCATTGGGTGAAAGCTAATTTTTGGGGAGAGAAACCCCCAAAAGGTTTTTAAAAATAGATTTTTTGGGGTTTTGCCACATCTCTAAAGGGGTCCTCATACTGTACTTGTGTACACAAACAACAGTACATAAATCAGAGTAAGCAATGCTTAATCAATCCCCAGAAAAACTTCCAATACAGTCTGCTACACTGATCAGTCTGCACCAGTAGATATCTGCAGCGCCACCCCCGGGAAAAAATCATGGGGGTAGATTGTGTTTTAAAAAAATTTAAGGGGTCAATAAAATAAATTGATTCAGAAACGTCGTGTTTTGCAGTGCTGGAGTTAGCACCTGAAAAATTTAAAAGACCAAAAAGAAATTCAAGAGATTTTATTTAAAAAGGGGTGCACAAAAGGATTAGAAAAGAAATAAAAACATCTCTGCAAGTGACCCTTTTTTTGAAGATTTAAAAAAAAATAAAAACAAGAGAAAATAAAAATTTTTTTAAAGTGAGGAAAATTGATTATTATTTTAAGTAAAAGTTGATAAGAGGATAGATCTGATTATTTGATTATGTGTCGGCTCAGTGGGTAAGGAACACCTGAGCATTCATGAACATATGAACTAAACTGGCATTAAAGAGAGATCAGCTTGTTTTCTGCTCACAACAACATAGAGGACGGACAGGTGGCAGGGGGTTGGCAGTACCTTAGGGTACACAGCTGTTAATGCAGTTAAACAACGTGAAGTCAAAATACAAAAAGGCCCATCCATAAGGAATCCATACGGTTTAGCAGCCATCATGGTGTGAAAATGTTGAACTGTTACATAACAGTTATAATGGCAACTTTTAGTCCTGTTGAAAAGTAGAAGGGGGCTTACAATGCCAATTGTAGATACACACCTCCCAACTTTTACACAATAGAAAACCACTACTTAAACACATGGAAAAAAATATATATACATATTTTGGTCACATTATTATTATTATAATGGACAGCAGCTAAACGGTAGTAAACGGTAGTTGGCAGTGACAAAACAAGATACTGGTAGGTTATCACAGGTATCTGGAGCAATGCTGACTGTAGTGCATCAAACAGCTGCTGGAGGGTTCATGGGGGAAAATCCATAGAGTGAACATGATGACCTAGGTGGTCCCACAGATACTCAATTGGGTTCAGGTCTGGGGATGTAGGAGGCAAGTGGAATACTTAAAAGTGTTGGGTCATGCTCTTCCATCTAAAGTCAGACATATCTAGCAATGTAATAAGTCACTTGAGGTGTGATCCGTACAGCTTACAGCGCTCTGGAGCTTGGGGCCCATCATGGGCTTTAAGCTCTGCTGCGTGTTTCTAACTGTATGCGCATCATCAGGACGTGTATATAGTTGAAAACTAGTGTATATAGTTGAAAACTAGTAGTGAGTGTGTCTGTCTCTGTACTCACCTGAGAATCCTTCGGTAAGCCAGTCTGGCACTGTGTATAACCATCGTTTAGAGGTGTCATATATAGAAAACAACCTTGTGACCATTTCTATGTATTTATTTATAAAAAATTTACTATTTTATATATCCACTTCTTTAATAGACCCTGGCAAATCTACTGAGAAATGAACCAACAGCACTTTGCAGACACCAAAGACAGATAGTCACTTAGGGCGACATGTATGAACCGGCTTTATGCCTGTTTTCTGGCGTAACCTGTCGGACGCAGGGATGCGGTGTTAGACGCAGTGTTCGCCACTTTCGGCTGCGCCTCACATGACGGGGCATGCAATGGGCACGGTGTAGGCACTCCGGGGCGGGAGCGGCGCGCTCGAAAACTCCGAGGCATGTATGATCGCGAGTCGACAAAGTGCGGCGCAATGCAGCGCTCGTCAGCTCCAACAGTCAGACCTGGTTAATTCTGGTCTAAATGCTCCGGCAGAGGCGAAGTGAATCGAGAACGGAACATGAGAGGAAACGTATAGAAGATCGCAACAGAAATCTCGGCGCTCAGCGCCGTGCAGAAATGGAGTATGATTCCGAAAAAAATCGCCTTTATAAAGGCGTAAAACATTATCAGAAAAAGAGCTCAAACCTCAAAAATAAAGTTAAAGAAAAAAAAATATTAATTAAATAAAATAATTTTTTATTTCTTTATTTTTGTTACAACCATACTATTGATCCTTGGCTAACGAAAATAAAGACATAAAAATGAAGTTATTGAATTAATATTTTTTTTTCTTTACTCCCATATTATTGATCATTTTATATACAGATCGGGACAACTTCTGTAGTCTTATTATTTGATTTCGCCCATGTACAGTTTTTATTCCAGATTGCATTAGAAAACCCATAAGAGCGTCGCTTGTCTCCCCCATTGGTCCAAATAACCGCCTCTTTTAACTTAGCCAATCACAAACGAGCTCACTCTGCATTTCTTTTCCCCATAGAACTTTTATGAGAAAGTAGCTCGCGCTCTGATTGGCCGGGTAGCCAAGCCCCCCGCTAGCTCAACCAATCAGCTCTTTTCTGCATTTTTACTGTACTTTGAACTGTTCCGCCTTTGAATATGATTGGTCAATATTTCTCCATAGGTATAATGGGTCCCTGTCGCTCCTATTCTGATTGGTCAATACTCCACCACAGGTTAGAATGGGTCCCTGTCGCTCCTATTCTGATTGGCTGGTTTATGCCGACCAATGAGAAGAGCTTAAACAATTTGAATTACTGTATTTCCCGGCAATTCTCTATAACCCAATTCCTGATGTAGCGCCGGTCTCAGCGACAAATGCGTTGTTCGCGATTTAATTGATTTATGTTTATAGAAGGTTTCAGCTCTTTTGCAGAGAATATTTGACACTTAATAAATCATACCCCAGTTTATCATACTTCATGACGCACGGCGCTGAGCGCAGAGATTTAATTGCCCCGATCTCTCCATAGACTACAATGGGACAAGTAGCTCACGCTCTGATTGGCCGGGATAGCCAAGCCCCTGCTAGTTCAACCAATCAGCTCTTTTCTGCGTTTTTACTGTATTTTGAACTGTTCCGCCTTTGTTTTTGATTGGTCAATATTTCTCCACAGGCTATAATGGTTCACTGTCGCTCCTATTCTGATTGGCTGGCTTCCGCCGACCAATGAGAATAGTTTAAAGAATTTGAATTACTGTATTTCCCGGCAATTTCCAATATCCTAATTCCCGATGTAGCGCCGTTCTAGATTTTTGGAAAGTGGTTTTATTTATGTATTTTTTTAGTAGGTTTGAGCTCTTTTTCAGAGAATGTTGTACGCCTTTATAAAGGCGATTTTTTGATTCATACTCCACACGGACATGTTTAATGATTTCTCGCTGTTTTCCAGCCTGTCTTGAATCGGAATACATGTTCGGCGCAGCCCCGCACTGCGCCTAAGTCCCGCACTGCGCCCCACACACTGGTGAGGCGCGGTGAACTTTTCCCCGCATGTATGATCGCACTACCTCAGGCGGCGAATCTTAGGCGCAGCCCCGCACTGCGCCTAAGTCCCCGCACTGCGCCTCAAACACTGGCGAGGCGTGGCGGACTTTACATGGTATGTATGAGCGCGCCCCGGCACCGACATAAATCAGGCGCAGATTTCGCCGGTAAACTGGCGGAAAGGTGCGCTCCGACGCGGCGAGAATCATACTTGTCGCCCTTAGTATATGAATTATTTCTGAATGCATTTCTGCTATATCTAGTAAATATGAAAAGCTGAAGCTCTTAATAGACATTTTTTTTAATCAAAACTGTGAGGGTCCATCCACCAACAGCAAGTTGGTCTCAGTTCAGATGGGGGACCTACTCTATACCAGTGTTCCCCAACTCCACTTCTCAAGACCCACCAACAGGTCATGTTTTCAGGATCTCCCACAGAATGCACTGATAATAATTAAATCACCTGTGCAATGCTAAGGAAAGCCAGAAAACATGACTTGTTGGTGTACCTTGAGGACTGGAGTTGGGGACCCTCTATACTCTATACAATATCACCTTTCTGTGTCTTTTCAGGCCTCCGTGCTTTTCAGGGCAAGAGTGTCCCAGTTGTACTTTGTTCTGTTTAAAAACAGTCACTGTTTTAGCGCTGGTCTGCTGGAAGAAACTGGGCATGATTGGATGTTCTTGGGGGTGGTTAGAGGCAAGGACTGATGTGGTGTTATATTCGGGAATGAAAAGAGGCGTGACTTGGTTATATCATGTGCGGGGATAGACCCCAGGCATGCTTTTGCCTGGGGCATAACAATGTAAATGGCTCTGACGGAGCGCTATGCCATGGGAGACTGAAAAGAGCCCAAAATCGAAAACAACATTTCTCTCTCTGTTCTATTGTTTTCTATGGCTCTATTACAGTACCCATCAAGATACTTTTTTCAACGATAGATTGTCACAATGGACACCGTGAATAGAGTCAAAAACATGTGAATGGCCCCTGATCTTGTTAAGACCGCCAATTGGGTTGTGGGTGAAGCATGTCATACAATGCCCAAAAGGAGGAGGACTCTTAAACAAGGTAGCCGCTTTGTTAGATAGAGGTGTGTCAAAGTGAGTAGTGAGAGCATCATAAGAGAAGGGTCAAACAGGCCTGGTGCTGTTAACTCCTTGTTTGTAGGGTGTTAACTCCCTACCATCTTCTGGTATCATAAAAGGTAAGTGGAGCTACTTTGGGGCGGAGCAGTAGCATACAGAAATCCCAATTTTTTTGGTTACGGGGAAACGTACAAGCTCATAAACTTGGAGGTTCTCACTTGGTGGCAGAAACTTAGCTTGCAGTTGCGGCTGGCAATATTGGTATGGCAATTATCTATGGATAGTCTGAGTCTATAGCATTTTGTACTGGTAGTATAAGTGTCACATGATCTCTGTTGCTGACCCTTTTGCCAAGGATAAAATATTACACACTAGGTCCTTATATCTGCAGGAGTCCACTGGCCTGGTACTCAGAGGCAGGGTGTGATGGGTTTACTGAAATGATATGCCTAGGGACCTTCAGTAGGCTCCCCGCTGCCTGGACAACCAGTTGGTACCTATAATACCTTTGATGATGGAATGGGGCACATCCTCCTGAATAATGGCTTACACAGTCATCTAGATAGTTAAATGGCTGTGATACAAGTTGTCTCAAATCCCAGCCCCTGAAGGCAGATGCCAGCTGCAACCAATAGCCAGCACCCACGTCATGAAAGACACCATAGCGACATGGAAAACCAATAGGAAACTATATAACATTCCCTTTTCTATAAGTAAATACATGCCTATTAGATATCACCCAGAATTCCCACAAGGAAGTAATAACCACTTTAAAATATGGGAGGAAAAGGGGCTGAATTTTCTTCTGCATCTTTATGACGTACAGAAATGTTTTTTTTCTTTTTCCAAATTTAAGAACTAAGTATAATTTGCCTAACTCTCATTTTTTAGCCCATAGAAAAAATTTTTGGCTTTATCAAATAAAAAAATTTAAACCTTAAAAAAAGAACCCCATTACCCCCTTTAGATTACGACCTCAGTAAAAGCACTTTCTCTTGTTTTAAAATCCCAAAAAATTGAGGAAAAACTCTGATTGCTATGAACATTTTTTTTTTGCAAAAGGGGAAAAAGAGTTCCCGTAGATAGCCCTCAAAAAATTCTAAAAAAGTGGAACACTACTAAGGCTGTTATTATGAGAAGTGGAAGGGAAACTTTTAAATTATATAACCCCGAATTTATGGATTTAAAAATTCCCCCCCATCCTTTAGGGCCCCCCAAACCCAAATAACCGCTTTTTCCAAATCTCTCAGCCAAATCAACTATGATTCATTGAATGTGGGGATGTATGGGACCCAAGGGGTTTTGGAAAAGATAAATGAACAAAAAAAAGGGTTAGGAAAAAAGTTACTTTTTTCCCCAAATATCCCCAATTTCATGATTTCCCCCGGGGGGACTAAGTTCCAAAAAAAGCTTCAAAAAATCTTAACCAGCAAACCAAACCTCAAATGAATGGGGGAGCCAACCCTCCGGGGAAACCCTTTCAATCTTTTTAAACAAAATTTAAAAATTCTGCAAACCATATTTGAAAAAGAAGAAATCCAGCAAATAATGATCCCCTTTAACAAGTTGGTATCTGAAAAAACTTTTATCACTAATCATTTATAGATTAAAAAAAAAAACCTAATTCGTTTGGGGTTGAGCCTTGTGACCTTTCGGGGGAAGTAAGTAGACTCAAAAAATTCAGTTGCCATAGAACTTTTTTCCCCCTCCTCCACTATAACCTTGCCTTTTTTTATTTTACCAAAATGTTTATTTGTTTTTTTTTGTATATTTAACGGAACACAATATAGTAATATCCTGTTTGAGACATACCACTATATGTGTAAATAATTTTAGAATTTAAATTTTCTAAAATTTTCAATTATCTATATGGTTATCTCTCAAAAAATGGGAGGTACATTAATTAGTTTTTTGTATTTTATTTTGCCCCCAAATATAAATTTTTTATCAGTTTTTTTATAGTTGTATATTGAAAAATGTTTTAAAAAAAAGTTTAAAAAAACCCCAAAACAAACAAGCCCTTATATTACTATGTTGACAGAAAAATAAAAAAAAAAGTCATGGTCCTAAGTCAAAAAAATAAATGGCACTGCTGAAAATGCCGCATCAGGAAGTAGAAAATTAGGGGTAAAAACCTGGAACATGCCAGACTTGGACTAAAAAGCAGCCTTGGCCCAAAACCACCACCAGCCCACATACTATATACTCCTTTTAAATTTTGCATTTTTCATGCAACTCACCACTAAAATAAAAAACACCAAACAATACAAGAAAAAAAATAGGAGTGGTGCAGACAAACCCCTTGTCACATGGTTGGGCCTGTACGCACTGTTACAATCAGGGACAAATGTACTCTGCCATTTTACAAGCGTCAATATAACATACAATACCGCTGTATAGGGATCACAGAGTGGTTAGATACCAGCGTTGGTCACCATCACATGACATTGAATACAACACTGATCCAACACAGAAGCAAAATAACCACTGAAATCCAGTGACTTACAGGAGATATCTTTTCTGATTAAAATTATTATCTTTCCCTTTTCTTTTCCATCTGGTCCATACCGCCATGATGACTTCCTCCAGCCACAACTTGTCTCTGTACAATTTGCCACAGAAGCATCTTAGGCTCCTCATTTTTTATGACCTTCCCCAACTGTAGACAAACTCCCCATTCAGATGGTAAGAGTGTCCTCTATAGTACCAGTGCCCCTGTTGACAACAACAGGCCCCCTCCCGGCACCAT
Organism: Phyllomedusa bahiana; assembly: GCA_025379985.1. Lineage (NCBI taxonomy): Eukaryota > Metazoa > Chordata > Amphibia > Anura > Hylidae > Phyllomedusa > Phyllomedusa bahiana. Next base: position 116,134 of record JAODAL010000004.1, on the reverse strand, counting down.
AGACATGCATTATTCCTGGCGCGTACACGGCATAAATAATTGACGTCACTTCTCTCCCCGCTCGCCGTATTGTGCGAGTCAGGGGAGGAGACGTAATCCATAATTCTCTATGAGAACTATGGATTACCGTAATGACTGGGACATATCTCGCCCTGTTTTTCATGCAGTACAGCGCGAAATATGGGGCGAGATACGTCCCAAAATAAGCCGTGTGAACATAGCCTAATAGGTAAGTAATGCTATAATTGAACTAAATACTCACACTGCCCAGAAAGGAACATATGAACAAATTGCAGCAAAAAAATTAAAATATTTTTAAAGAGTGATAAAAGCCCTTATCCTACATAAGGTCCACTGGTGTTTTCTGTTAAATGATCTTTTTTTCTAGCTTGCTGAAACCCATATTGATAATGATGGGATTGATCTTAGTACCCTTAATTGCCTGGTCATTACTCTGTTGATTTCTTGTTGCAGTAAAGGTCAAGAGTCATGTATTCCCCAGGTTTTATGACACAAAAAATACAGATTAACGATCTGACAGTTTAAAGGGGTTTTGCCACGATCTCACTTCATACCTCCTGCATCCAGCTCTTCAGCTCTGTGTGCTCAGAAGGAGGCGTGTGTGATTTGTTTGAATTGCACATCATGTGACCTAGCAGGATGACATAACCAGGACTTTCCTCTCTCTAGTCAAAGAAAGTTCTGTTTATGTATAGAATTGTAAGTAGCTACACTGTAGCTCAGAGGTCACATTTTTGCTTTACAGCACAACGGTCCTTGGTTCAAATCCCTGCAGGAACTTAACCAGTGTTATTTTTCCTCTTTATCAATGCACAGACCTGATTGAGGGTTATTTTTTTTATTTGCACTGTTTGACTTATTACTAACTAGTCCAAAGGACAGGAGTAGAATGACAGCACCTGGGGTTTGAACACTCAGTAGCTGCCTGAGAGGAGAAGTGATGTCTGAGCATGTGCGACCAGGACTGAGGAGCTCATAGCCCTGGTCGTATCCACTGGAGACGAGCTGTAAACAATGGATCACTAAAGAAGCAGCTAAAACAAAAACGGTCCAGAATTTTTAATAATGATGAATGGTGAAAATGTTTATTATTTAATTTTCAAACTTCCCACGTCAATTTTACTTCGTGGCAAAACCCCTTTAACTCAAACAACTGCCTCTCCTGAGTGGAGAACATCATCTTTGAGAAGAGGGTCCCACAGCTGCACCCCAAAAGCCTGAGCACCACCTCTAAAAAAGAGTCAATGCTCTGAGAGTGATTTTGTCATATGCATACTGTGTATTTTCTTTGTCAGGTGCAAACAGGATGCTTTTACTTTAAAGATTCAATCAACAATCTAAAATCATCCCATGGTAACTGCAGCAATTTTTCTGAGGAGCGCTATTTATTAAATCCTATAATTTACTCCTCACAACGTCCATACCTGCACACTGCTTGAAAATCAAGACAGAAACGTTCCATTCTATTCACTCTAGCAGTAAAATTACAAATGAAAAGGAGGACTGTAATAGGCCATCAATAAAGACACATTCCACTAAGTAGATTTTTCATGTATTTTGAGGCAAAACAGCTAAAAGCAAGATGTTTTCCTTCCGAAACATACATTTGGCTGCACAATTCAAAGCTATCTGGGTGTGATAATTCTATTTTCCTTCCCATTGGCCTCTGTTCTGCAAAATTACACCAGATACATCTCAAGCACAAAAATCTAAATATTACATTACACTGCAGCTATAAAGTACACATAACATGCAGAGAAGCGAAAAGTATGGCAGTAATTGTTTAAACCTGAATAAAAGGAACAGAAACTTTCAGACAATAGTGCTCATGAATGCAGATGCAGAGGCAATACACACAGCAACGGGTCCAGTCAATGGGGGACCAATTTCACTACTATTGTAGCAGAAAAAGGCAGAAAAGAAAAAGTTGTTTGGGCAAAATCTGCTACTGGCATAAGACACTGTGTAAGACAGGTGACTTCAAATTTGTTGCATCTTACTCCAACTGCCTTATTTCCTATGCATTTAATTGTAAGAGGTAATCTGGCACCACCAGTTAAAATTCCAGCTATGAACAAGAGCTTTTTTTAGCCTGAAACGTGTAAGCGTGGTGTGTGCTTCTTTGAGCACATTTTATTTTTCTATTACCTATGAATTTGAAATAAAGTCATAGGAATTTTAACTGGTGATGCTGGATTACCTCATACTATTAAATACATGACAATTCAAGCTGGTGGACCGACCATGTTCTGAGCATACCTCTTTAAACAGTGGATTCTGTGGACTTTCATTGTAAAGAAACACACGGCTGAACACCATTTTTTGATTATTTTTTGCTATTTGCCTTATATCTTAGGCTGGTGTCTAAAATGGCCCCCATGTTTTGATTTTGTAACGTGCACTGAGTTATAGAGTCAAACTAGTGCACTCTTTACTAAATTAATTGCCGTGTTTGATAGCAAACTTTAGGTGGGCTCTTTATTACTCAGAACAGAACAGAGCCTAACCGATTAATTGTGGGATTTAAATTAATGATTAGTTTAAGTATCTCCCTAAAAGAGTGTAAACTTTTAATGACTGGGTCAGAGACAGAAGAAATAACCATTAAAATGGTCTTTACGAGGTCTCCCGGGGTGTGACCCTCAGGATTCTATTTTTAGTGGGGAGGTTAAATAGTTTGTAAGATGTCCATCCAGTTCAGCCTTTTGTACTATAGTTTTGATCCAAAGGAAGGCAAAAAAAACCCATAGAAAGTAGAGGCCAATTCTCTTCATTTTAGGACAAAATTCTCGACTCCAATCTGGCAATCCAAATAAATCCCTGGATCAATGACCCTTCTCCAGAGTCTTAGTCACTATAACTTGTTATATTATTGGACTCTAGAAATGCATCCAGACTCTTTTTGAATTCTGGTAGTGAATTCATAACAACGTTTGGTCTGTACTTCCAAAACAATTTACATTTTTTTTATTTTTTTTTAGAAAAAATTAGCATAGGTGCATGTTGGTGTGGCAGTAAAATACAAAACACAATCCCATATCAGCAGCACTCTAATAGCACTAAAAACAGTCAAAGGGAACAAAGGAATTTTTGAAAAAGCATTTCTGCTACTTTAGATATATGAAAACTTGAAGGTTCTTAGTGTACGTTTTTGATCAAAACTGTATAAGCCCACCTGCCGACTTCAAAGCAACCTCAATACAGATGGTTACCTTCTCTATAATGTTGCCTCTCTTGGTGCTTGTTCAGAACTCCACATTTCAGGGGGAGAAGATTCCAGCTACAAGCTACTCTGCATTGATTTAAAAATCTGTGCAGATGGGTTGAGTACAGAAACCAAAGTGGGGGCAGCCACTCCCCCATACAAATAGTCTAAGAAAACAATGTTTGGTCTGCAGATCCAAAAAAGTTTTTTTTTTTTTTAATGAGCATAGTTGCATGCTGGTGTGGCAGTAAAATAGAAACACAATCCAATATCAGCAGCACACTACTGGCACTAAAAAACAGTCAAAGGGAATATAGGTATTTTTGATGTTTCCTTTGACTGTTTTTTAGGGATAGTGACAGTTTTAATCTTTTTACTATTTATATGGTTAAAAAATTTGGAGTTAGTTTTTCCTTTTTTTCCTTTGTGGTGCTTCTTCACTGCCCTCCTGTTAAAGTAGCTTAACCCTTTCTTTTTGTTATTTATTGCCTCCTTTACATCTTTGTTGATCCACCTTGTTTTTTTTTTCTGTTTCTAATCACTTTATTTCCATAAGTTATACAGTGAGTGCTTGGGATGTTTTTAAAAATCCCTCATTTATTAACTGTTCTGTTATTTTTGAAGACCTTGTCCCAGTCAATTAAGTTAAGGGCCTTTTTAAGCAGATTAAAATCGTCCTTTCTGAAATTCAATGTTTTTGTGGCTCCTTGAACTATTGAAGAAGTGTAAATTTATTATATTGTGGTCACTATTTCCTTGGTGCCCCCCAACCTGAACCTTTGTTACTCTGTCTCTGTCCTCTGCCAATCCCTGCACTGGCTACCCATTGCCCAGCGAATACAGTTCAAGTTAGTAACCTTGACCTACAAGGCTCTCCATAACCTTTCCTCTCCATACATCTCTGCCTTAATCGCTAGATACCTCTCCTCATGCAATCTCTGCTCCTCACAAGACCTTGTTCTCTGCTCTCCCCTTATCAGCTCTTCACATAACCTTCTCCGTGCCTCCCCCACATTCTGGAACTCACTGCCCAATACATCAGACTCTCCCCCACTCTCACTAGTCTCAAAAGCAACCTGAAAACCCATCTCTTCAGGATTGCCTATAACCAACAATAACCCCGTTGCAACTACTCCACCCCTCAAACATCTCTGCTCCTCACCTCCTGTCTCTTCCCTCCTTCCCTGTAGACTGTAAGCCCACTCCCTCTGAACCAGTTGTTAGTTATTGTCACCTTATTATTAATAATAACAATAATAATAATACTTTGTCAGGTTTGTTAGTCAATATGAAGTCCAAAAGGGCCTTTCCTCTAGTTGACTCCTGCATTGGTTGGGAAAGGTAACTATCTTGAGTTATTGACAAAAGTTGTTTCCTTTGTAAGTGTCACAGATTCCAGTTTCCCAATTTATGTCTGGGTAGCTGAAGTCACCCATAATAGCAACCTCATTATGAGTAACTGCCTCATCTGTTTGTCTGTGGAGTACATCATCAATGGGTTCTGTTATATTTGGTGGCCTATAGCAGACCCCTAATTGAATTTTATTATTGTTATTACCCCCATGTATATCTACCGTTTATGACTTCTTATGTTCATTTCCTGTATCTACATCTTCCAGCAGTGTTGGCAATAGACATTATTTTACATAAAGACATACACCTCCCCTTCTCCCATTTTTACGATCTTTTCTAAACAAACTAACTCTGTAAGTTAACAGCCCAGTCATAGCTCTCAGCCATGTCTCAGTTATCCCCACTAGGTCATATTTTTCTACAGATATAAATAATTGTAATTCATTTATTTTGTTGTCGAGACTCAGAGCATTGGTTAGCATGCAAATTAGAGCTTTTTTTTATATTCATTCTTTTAACCTTGTCTTTATTAACTATTACTACACTCCCTCCCTTCACTTGACCCGCTGATTTATTACCCATTTCCAGCTCTCTATTTTCACTATCTTGCATGCTATATGTGTTGTTGCCCTCCCGCTAGTCCCTAGGTAAATCCTTCTGATTCCTGGCCATCTTGTCTCTCAAAAAAGCTGCACCCGGCCAATTTAGGTGCAATCCATCCCTAGCATAGAATCTGTAGCCAAGACAGAAGTCAGCCCAGCTTTCCAAAAACCCAAGTCCCATTTTCCTACATCAATTTAAGCCACTTATTCAACTCCCTAATCTCCCACTGCCTCTCTGGCGTGGGATGTGGTGCAGGTAGTTTTTCTGAAAATACTACATCGGAGATCCTTGTCTTAAGCTTTTGGCCTAAGTCCCTGAAATCGTATTTAACTCCTTCATGACAATGGATGTAAAAGTACATCCCGGTTTCACTAAGTGGCTATGTAGCGGCACGATCCCGCTACACAGACAGCGGGTGTTGGCTGCTAATTGCAGCGGACATCTGCCAGTAACAGCTCAGAATGGAGTCGGGTCAATTCCGTGTTGTTTAACCCCTTAGACGCCACAGTGATCACAGCCACAACATCTAAATGAATGAGAAGCTGTGCCACACACAGTTTCTCACTATAATTGGGGCACCCGCAGCAAGATCACAGGGCCCTGATTGGTTTACATGGCAGCTGGAGGCTTTGTGAAGGCTTCCATTGCCTTCATGTTTCTCCTGCCCCAGGAAGTATTAAGCCAGGCATCTTTGTATACCCTTTAGTATTGTTTGTACAATACAAAAAGGGTGTAAACATCATTGTGCCCCCTAGTGGTCAAGAACCCTAGGAGGACTCAAAGCATAAGTGGAAAAAAAAGGTTAAAAGTGTGAAAAAAAATTAAAAAGAGTTCAAATCACCCCCTTCTATCATTTTACAAATAGAAATAAATAAAAAAAGTTACACATAATTGATAATCGCCACGTCCTAAAAAGTCCGATCTACTAAAATATAACATTATTTATTCCATACCCTGGACATTGTAGAAGAAAAAAAAATTCTAAAACACAAAAATTGTGTTTTTATTGGTCATTTTAGGCCCCCTAATACCTGGAATAAAAGTGATCATAAAAGTCACATCTATCCCAAAATGGTACCAACTATATGGTACTATAATGCAAACCCTACATATTTTGTATTGTCGAAATCATATCAATCTGCAGAATACAGATAACACATTATTTATACTGGAGAGTGAATGGCGTAAAAAATAATGCAAACAAAGGGCAAGTACTTTTTTTCCCCACATTTTGACCCACTTAGAATTTTTTTTGCGGTTTCTCAGTATATTCTATGGTATAGTGAATGACACCATTAGAAAGTACATCTTGTCCCACAAAATGTCTATGTAGATGGAAAAATTAAAACGTTATGGCTCTTGAAAGGCGAGTAGTTAAAAATGAACGTGTCAACCACTTGGTCCTTCAGAGGTTAAGGACATTCAAACGACCTCTAATTTTGTCTTTGGTGCCAATGTGCAACATGACAGCTGGATTATCACCAACCACACTGAGTAACCTGTCAACCTTATCCACGAGATGTTAAACTCAAGCCCAAGAAAGACAACACATTGTTTGACAATCCCAATTGTTGAGGCAGATTGCCTGTTCCCTTTCTGTTCCCCTAATAACCGAGTCCCAACTAACAGAACCTGTCACTCCTATGTCCCACCTTACTGAAGCAGACAGGGGACATGTCTTGCTGCAGCAATGCTATTTATGAACTGACATCCCCTCACTCGCCAGTCTTGCAAATTTGTTGGGGTGTGCCAGATCAGGACTAGCCTCCCTGACACTCTTCCCTTTACCCCGCTTTCTGTCACCCAACTAGTTGCCTCATTTTCCTGCACCTCCATGCTGCCATCCTCCTCTGCATGTACTCCAGTTAATACTTGCCGAGTTAGCAGTAGACTCATTTCCACATTGGCAATGGTTCTCAGTGTTGCAACTTGCTTATTTAGATCCAGGATCTGGGCTTCTAAACATGCAATGTGCTTACATCTCACACAGTAGTATGCACCCTCAAATGGATGTTTAAGGTTTGCATATATAGCATAGGATGTGCACTGGACAGCATTGTTAATCATGGAGCACATGGGGATATTACAAAGTCAGAGAAACAATATATAGACAGGTAATCCAATACAATATACTCCCTTTTAAGCTCCCCAAATCCAAAGATCCCTCAATCTCAAATCCCACACTTAAGACAAAAACCCTGTTTAGATAGAAAACACGCTTGCAAACTCCGACACTCGCTCTTTCAGTTCACTTTTAAAGCTTTCTCCAACTCTGCTGCAGTGGCTGATGCAAATAAATCCTCCGGATCCACACGCTAAAAACAATGAAATATTAGAAGTGTTAATTAACTGAATCATATCGACAAAAGGTAACTGGCTAATCAGATTTATATTTGGCAAAATGTAGTAATTTGGTAAAAAAAAATTTTTTTTATATAAGGCACATGACATGATTCTGTTACTAGGTGTCTCTTAAAAAATAAAATAAATCAACTTGCCCATCTACATGCTTGTAGTTTCAGTAACATTAAATCACACACTAAAATTGCAAAATGTCTTAATTTCCTTTGGAGAACTGAACCTAAACTTATGATTTATTTCATCATCCTCTGGCAAAATATATTTTCTTTTGATCTAAGTTTTTGGAAACAAATATAAGAAATACAATATGGCTTTTAATTTTTTTAACATAATTTATGTTCAGTTCATGTGTAGCTTAGTTAATTTCTACCACAACGTGTTTCTTACATTAATTGTGCATTATCTTGCAGATGTTCTAGCTGTGGCCTATATAAAGGGACCTATATAAACAGTTTTATTTAATTTTTATTGACAACACATGGATGTAATACTCACCAGACACAGGTGTTGGATCTTCTATGTCAGCTACAACCTTTGGCATACAACCACGGGGGGCAGGCACATGCACCAAGGAGGAATCCATTAAAGTTCAGTAAGTCGGTGGACCAGAAGAACAGAGACACTGTGCAGTGTGGCGGAGAGGGCACAAGCTGCGGCACAACCCATGATAATTTCCCCTCCCTTTTCTGAGCTCGACGTCTGTTGAAACTGTAAATGAGCTCTGTGATGTTAATATTCTCTACCAGTTCCAAGGACCTCTCTTCAGGGTGGAAACCCTTCAAGTCTATCAAGTAGAAAAATGTACACCTTAGACCGCTTGACATCCAAAATTTTCTTGACCTCAAATTTTTCAGAACGAGCCTTTACAGAAGAAGAAGCTGGCTTACTATGGAAGCAATTAAAGATTACAGGCTTCAGGAGGGACACAGAACCCACTAGGAATCTATAGGGAATGAGCTAGCTGCAGTTTGTAACTGGCTGGATAGCAGAGATAGACCTAGAAACAGAGGCTCCAGTTTTAAAGAAAGGACCTTTAGCTAAATATACTTAAGGGAAAGCCAGACGTTGTCTTCTGGTTGGAACACTGGTGGTGGTGGTGGTGGGTGGGGGGTCTGCATTTCTTCTTAACTTGGGTCTTATAATGAGTGTATTGCCAGATGCGCTAGAAATCTTAGACCCAAGTATTCACTGCTTAAATATCTGAGGCAGTAGGAAAAAGTAGAAGCAGACAAAGATGTAGATCAGGGGTGTCAAACTGAAATACACAGATGGCCAAAATTAAAAACTTGGACAAAGTAACAGGCCAACCTTGATTTTAATTGAAAAAATGTTTATATGATTGGTACACTCCATTTTATTTGTACATACCTCAATCAGTTAACTCACTGTGTCATGTGGTCTTCAAAGAACAGTAATGCAAATGGAGGGTAGACTGGGCAATTGTATAAAGTGGGCCACCTTGGAAAAGCAGTTAACAACCACCCAAGTGATAACCGGAGGACAGAGAGAAGGTCGGTGATGAAATTCATAGCAATCTGTGTCCAGGCAGTCTTAGGCATGAACAGACACTGTAAGAGGCCAGAAGGTTTCTGACATGGAACTCTGCACACACAGGACAGGAGCCATACAGTAAATTCCATAACATCTTGTAGTACAGAAGGCCACCAGTAAAGTCTGGAAACCAGAAAAAGGGACTTGTGAATCCCAGAATAACCTGTTGACCAGGAAGAGTAGCCTCAGAACAGGACTTGCTTCCTCTGTGCAGGACAGAAAAAAAATATTCACATGGAGAATCTCACAAAGAGAAATAGGAGCTGTGGAAATCAGGCATTCAGGGTCAATGATGTGCTGGGGCTCAGTGACTTGATCAATGACGTCCAAAGATCCAAATTGCATCTCCCTTGATGTTTTTTTACTGTGGGCCAAAAATTCAGGTGGAAATTGAATTTGGGAGAAGAGTGATCAGCAAGTTTGGCGAGCGTTTAGATGTTGCACTATCTGTAAGTACAGAAGGACTTTGTGGTTCATGTAAACAAAGTGATGAGCTCCCTCCAATATATTGTAGTAGTGTTCTAATGCCAATTTAATGGCTAGTAACCTGCGGTCTCCGATGGTGTAGTTTCTCTCCGGGAGTGCAAAGGATTCCTTTGGAATGAGACAGTGTGGCTCCAAGAGAGGACACATCCACTTCAAGGATATAGGGTCTCTCAGAATCTAGACAATGCAGCATGGTAGCAGAATCAAAGGTGTTTTATTTTGTTTGCTTTTTTTTTTAACCGAGACAAGGCATCTTCAGCTTCTGAGCTTCAAAGCTTGGGATCGTTGTTAGAGATGGGTGAATTTCTAAAAAATCGATTCGGTGACTTCGCCGAATTTTCCGACAAAATTCGTTTCGGTCCGAATTACTTCGGGACGAATCGCATTAAAAAACAGCTATTTCCAGGCTGCACAGAGTCTGCAGGGTGCTGTAAAACGTTGTGCCATGCTTAAATATGCAGAGGGAGCTTGGTTTGGTCTTCATACAATGTTGTGTTTTAGTATGACACGCAGATGACTGCCGCCGCTCTTAGAATCGCTTCACTATAAAATTCACTGGGCACTTAAGAGGGCAAAACTGACCAAAAAATTCAAGCGGGAATGTAGCCTGATAAAGTCATGCCAGCGAAAGCTGGAAAAAAACAAGCTGAGAGCAAAGGTGGCAACATTAGTGACAGAGTGAGGAGGTGACGGCGGCAGCCATAGCAGTATGAGGTCAGACAGTGGCACAATGACATTCTGGAGGTGGCCCAAAAAAAACCCTGGGAGTAGGAGCACAAAAGGGGGGGGTGGCACAATGACACACGGGGAAAAAGGTACCACGGGGCAACACATAAAGGTCAGAGAAAAGAGTGGCACAATGACATTCTGGAGGTGGCAAAAAACTGGAGTAGGCCACAGAGTGGCACAAAATGACACAGTGTGGAAGTGACCGCAGCAGCAACAACAGCAGCATGAGGTCAGAGATTGGCACAATGACACAGTGTGGATGTCACGGCACCAGCAACAGCAGCAGCAGCATGAGGTCATAGAGTGGCACAATGACAGAGGGGTGGAGGTTGGTTGCAATACCAGTCCCTGGTAAAGATGGTGGTAGGCAGATGGAGAAACTGGCAGCAGATGTGTGGCATCAGGCGGGGGGCGGCATCAGAATAGTGGCTGAGGCAGTAGTTTGAACCCAGGACTCATTCTTGCAGTTTGGGTGAGGTGTCATGGCTGAATGTAGTCTGACGCCTAAGGACATTGGTGTGTGGAAATCCTGTCCGATCCACGCCTGTTCATCTTGACAAAGGTCAGTCGTTCCACATTTCCCGTGGAAAAAGCGGGTTCTCCTTGGGGTACGATGGCCCCCCTCCGCACTGAACACCCGCTCTGATGTCCCACACTACTGGCCGGGCGGGGACAGCTTCTCCACTGAAAACTCGGCAAGTTGCGGCCCACACATCCAGTTTGGCTCCCATTGTCCAGCGGATCTTCTAACTGGGGTGGCAGAGTGCTGTCCAAGTAGGTCACCACCTGTTGGTTCAGGGACTGCTCCAGGACCTGCTGCTGTTTGCTGGCGACTGCCCTCCTCACTAGGGGGGTGAAGGAAGCTGCTCATCAGTGACTCCAGACAAAGGGGTTGCTGCTGATGGAGCGGGTTACTGCTCCTACCCCCCCACCTTCCCCCACAGCTGCGGCAGTAGTACTGAGCGCTGAAGAACCCCCCCGTCAGACCTGTCAGAGGAGGGACGATGCCCACATAGGCAGGGCCAAACGGGAACTAGGGAGGATTTCCCTATAGTATGAGTTTGTCCTCCCCTCTCAGCAGTGGAAAAAGGCTCCCATTTTGAGGACCGGTACGAGGGTCCAATAGGGTGGAGACCAGAAGTCATCCCTCTGCCGGAGGGTGACTATTCGGCGTCATTTAAGCCAGGGAAATTAAGCATGCTGCGGGCCATCTGCACAAGTGACTCCGAGGGGCTCCCTGCCTCCATCTCCACTGTATACTGCCAGGTGCTTGCAGGTCATTCCCTCGTCTTCCTACTCCTTTCTACCTCCTCCAGCTGCTCCTGCTCTCCTCTCTTTGTCACCTGGGTAGAAAATCCACTCATTTCCCAGACAATGCTTCTGTTTCCAAATTTGTCCTCCTCTTCCTCCTCCTCCTCCATGTCAGTCCCCCCCCGGACTCATGTGGCCGCGAGATGTAGTCCCCATGTCTCCAGTCCCCTGCCCAGACAGATTTTTCAGCATCTGTTCCAGGACATGAAGCAGTGGAATGACATTATTCATCCCGTATCTGGCGACTGACAAATAACGTCGCCTCCTCGAATGGCCTCAACAAACGGCAGGTGTTCACGCATGAGTTTGCCACTGGCTGACATCAAAGTTACACAGGGGAGTACTCCTGTCCGCCTGGATCATCAAAAAATCTTAATGGCCTTTCTTTTGTTCATACAGTCGGTCCAACATGTGCAGGCTGGAATTCCAACGGTGGAAACATCGCATATCAAGTGGTTGGGGGAGGCCGTTCTCCCACTGCAAGTTGAGGAGGGTGCTCCTGGCATTGTAGGAATGGATGAAGTGCATGCACAGTTTCTGGCCTTTTCAGAATTTCTGAAGATCGGGGGAAGACTTCAGGAACCTTTTCACAACCAGATTGAACACTGCACCATGCAGGGCCCCATGGACCATTCCTCCTCGGTGCAGCACGGACACCATGTTCCTCCCATTGTCCGTTCACCATGGTTCCGATTTGCAGTTGGCGCGGAGAAAGCCACACATCGATTTCTTGCTGCATGACGTGGAGCAGTTCCTCCCCTGTGTGGACTTCTTCGCCGAGGCAAGCCACGTGTAGAACTGCGTGACACCGCTGTGCCCTACACGTGGTATGATGGAGCAGAAACTTGTGGGGGCTGAGAGTGGGGGTGGTGGTGGAGGAGGAGGGGGCGGACATTGGCGCAGGGAGCCGCTCCGTTTGATAACGTGGAGGAGAAAGCGGCGTCTCCTGTCCAAGTTTTGGTGGCCTGGGCAGGAAGCACTTTCCCACCCAATGGGCCGTAAAGGACATTGTATGGCCCTGACCTTTAGTTACAGCTCCAGACATCTGCACTGCCGTGCCCCTTTGGGAACAAACCGATAAGCTCAAGGACTGGCCCACTTTCTGTTCTACATATTTATGAAGTGCTGGTCCCTGCCTTTTTGGGAAATTAAATTACAGCTTGGAACTCTCCATCTTGGCTTGGGCACAAGCCATTATTTTCTCCTGAATGGTGCAGAGTCCACCATTTGGAATGGGAGGGACGCAGTACCAACAACTTGGCAGGAGCACGGTCAGTTCTGCACCTTAGGTTGGTTTGGACGCATACTTTTTGTCTCTTTGGGCAATCGCCTCGCTGAACGCTGCTGACGCCATGAGAAAGCGAGGAGCAGGAGCATCTGGACCGGAGATGATGGCAAAGAGAAACAGCTCCCTTCTGCAGAGGTGGTGGAGCCTTGACTGGCTGCAATGGCATGCATGCCACTGGCCGCTGCGGCGGCAGGATGGACCACCACATCTGAGCCACGTTTCTCCCAGGCCACCGGATGGTGACGCTGCATGTGTTGACGCAGGTCGTGGTGCCAACTTAGTTTCCCTGGCCACGCTTCATTTCTGCCCCAGATTCTACATATACCCATATTCGGCTCCTCCGGTGTCTTAGCAAAGAACTGCCACACCCCAAGTAGCTGATTTTACCGCCAACCTCCGCACTGAGTGACTAACTGCCGCCGCTGCCTCGCTGAGCCCTGTGCCGCTACTTTCTTAAACCTGCGAAGGGGGTTTTTTCTACCCCGTGGGCCCTTGGCTCCCGACCTCACACTGTGCTACCCTTGCTGACTCACCCCCCAAACAACCCACTTGCTGGCTGCGCCACTGCCGAGCACAAGCTGACGCCCTCTTCCCCTGACGATGATAAAGGGCCCTTGCTTCACTCGGCTCCCAAGTTCGGTCAGCTACATCATCATCAATTTATGTTTCATCTTCACTGCTGTCCTCATCACCGGTCTTGATATGCAGAGGCTGACACCTCACAACATGACCTCCCATGCCACTCTCCACATCTATACTTTGCCGCCTACTGCAAGAAGCAGGGGATATTGGCCCAATTTCTTTGCTGCCAAGAAAGCTGCTGACTCCCCCCTCAAATTGTTCATCCTCGCTATATAGTGGCGCTGAGCCCAGACACTAGTAGATCTCTGGCTGAGGAACCGGATGGGACAGAGGGGGTTTAGGACAGGGGTGAGGGCCGCTGACCCGCTCCCGGCCATGCCAACTAAGGTTTGTGTGATGTTCCCACCGACTCTTGGCTGGGGTTGTCAGATGTCAAAAAACTGGGAGGAAGTGAGCCCTTTGTAACCCTTATATAAATTGCGTCCACACAAAAGGCCAAAAGAAATTTACTTGATGTGCTGCTTAAAAACATTTTGTATCACCCGAATTAAAAAGCCCCACGGGTTAATTAAACCCCTTTTGTTTGAATTTTGTGTTCGGAAAATGTCCTTTGTGGCTGTGAAAAACCTTATTTGTCCAAAACGCAGAACAAGCTTAAGTAACCCTTGGATATAAATTGCGCCCAAAAAATTTTGGGAAAAAAACTTGTTGGCGTTTAAACGTGTTTTTTTACGGAAAAAAGAAAAAACTTTAATTAACCTTCGGTTATTAATTATGCTACAGGCAAAATGGGTTCTTTTGGCGTGAAAAAGACGTTTCTTTCAGTGACCACAACAGCAGAACAAAGCTTAATTAACCCTTGGATGTAAATTGCGCAAAAGAATTGAGCAACCAAAATTGAAGTGGTATTTGGATTGTAAAAAACGCTGTTTTCTTTAAATGATACAACGAATACAACAGGAACAAGGCTTAGTTAACCCTTGGTATTCAATGTGCTGTGAGCAGATAGCATTAAAATGTATATGCAGCTGCACTGGATGCACACTGGACTTCAGATCCAATACCCCACAAAATCAGAAATAGAATTTTAAGATAAGCAGTCTCTGAGACAAGCTGAGAAACCCCCCAAAAATTGCTGTATGAAATGAGTTCTTTAGTAAGAGATATCATTAGCAGCCGTGGCAGCACCTTCCCTAATCAGTACAGTGAGAGCGGTATGAGCTCCAGCGCGCGCGGACTTATATAGTGCGGTGACCCTCACAGAATCCCACCGGTCTTTGATTTGGCTTCATCTCTGCACATGTCATGCAGGCTATGCCCTTCTTCCTCCCCGAGTTCTTTGCCCCATGTAACGCCCTGTGCTTGCAGACCATTTTTAATCAAAAGCACACTTCGTTCACGCGAAGTACCCCAAACTTCGACTTCGTTCAGAACCAAAGTTTTCCTGAAATTCTAAACGAATTCCACTTCGTTAGAATCAATTCGCTCATCTCTAATTGTTGTCCTTCATAGTGAGAATGACAACAGATGCCACCTGTAGTGCTAAGAAATTTATTGACCATCCGGAATCCATATTGACAGTATCACTTTAAGAATTAAAAGATGATAATAGCCAGGCTTTAAGCTGTAATTTTCCTAGCGCTTGGTAAATGTTAGTGAGAAACAGTATATTGACACAGAGGTTTGTTAGCAGGGTCTCTCACATGACTTTGTTGTTGTGGGAGCGTTGTACCGAGTAGCCACATAGCTCTGTGCTGGTGTAAACAATTACTACCCAGCGATGTTTGGAGGGAAATCATGGGAACCCAGGTGTTCAGCATCAAGTCATGTTTTTTTTTTCCAGTGCCAGTTTTTAAACCTCTTAAGAACTGGCCATTCGAAGGGGGGAGGCCTTATACTGGAAAAGTACTGATTTGTCAGCTTGCGTAACACTTGGTTACGCAGGCATTTGTTTCAAGTAAGATATAAGCTGAGAAAGTTTGCTGCGAATTTAGAAGTAGCTGGACCTGTGGGCTATAGAGGGACGCCTCGTTGCCACAGTGTAGTAACCCAGGTATATCTCTATCTTCGCTGGCCGTTTCTCCCAGCTGATGTTATGGATAGTTGAAGCTGATAAGATGCCTGGTGAAGCTTGGACCTGTATAAGGGGGCACCCATGAAAGGTGTTGATCTCAGGATTATCTCTCTATCTTCGCTGGCTCGTTGTTACCAGCTGATGCCGATAGATGATGCTTATAAGATGCCTGATAAAGCTTTGACCCATATATAGGTGTGATGTAAGTATTTGTAATCCATATTATGCAAGCTTTGCCTTTGTAACCAATATTAAGCGTGCCTGGCCTTTATAATCTATATTATGAAAAGTATATACAATATCACTTCTTGTAGTTCTATGTAATCATTGAATTCTTCATATAATAAAGTAAATAAAGCATTGGATGTTGCCTTATTTAAAGCCATATCGGACCCACACAAATAGTTGGCAAAACACCACCTGAGTGGAGAAATAAGAAATAAACTGCCAACAGTAATTGGCAAAACTCAGAAGTGCTGGATGGCATGGAGACCCACAAAGTGTGGCTAGTTGACCATGGCTGTCTGCTTCTCTAGGAAAATCAACAGGTCTTGGTCGGAATCCAAGGAATGGCAGGCAGGTGCATTCAAATAATCCCTTTTAGGGCTTAGCATACAGATTGTTTTCTCATAGACACGAGAGAACTTGCCAGATGTGTCTTTGGTGGTTTACCTAGAGGATATCCTGGTGTTTTCTACAGATCTGTAATTCCATCACACAAACATAAAGTAGGTCTTGGAACACATCATTGACAAATTCTTGGAACATGGCTGTTGTGCTACAAAGACCGAAGGGTATGACGAGATATTCAAAACACTTGTCTTGAGTGTTAAAGGTGGTTCTCCACTTATCTGCTACATCAATTCAGATATAATTGTATGCCCTTTGGAGATAGAATTGTCTAAGCAAATCAGCCTCTCAAATTCTATCAGAAGGTTGAAAAATCATTAGCAAGCAATTTTGGTTCCTGATCTTGTTCAAGTTTCTCTAGTCGATACGAGAAGTACAGAGCCTTCCTTTTTCATGAGAAAGAGCCCTGCACCAGCTAGCGAAGACAACTTGTGGATTAACTCTTTTTCTAGGTTCTCTTTGATGCAGACTGACATTACTTAAGTTTTGGGCAGATACACGGGGTATACTCTACGAGGAGGAGTGGTACATGGCTGTAGCTCAATAGGGCAGTTGTTGGGCCTAAGAGGTGGTAGGGACCTAGCTTGCTTCTTACAGAAGACACCCACTAAGTCTGTATAGGGCGCAGAAAGCCTGGAAAGGGTAGGAGTTTTAAGGTTGGTAAAAGGTGTGTGTACATCATAAACATGATACTTCCCAATTAATGGAGGAAATATACAGAGGACTTCTTAGATGAGTCACAGGTAGAGGATACTTGGTCACCAGGGAGGGATATATGAAGTTTCTTGCAAAGCTGCAATCAAGGTGACAGACATCGTCAGATGTTGAGAGCAGGAAGAAAAAAAGATTTTTACCTGTAAAAACCTCAAAACATGTAAGGTTCTGCTCCTTTCCTCCTCGTGTCCCGTCAGAGTGGCCGTTTTGTAGGTATTTTGCACATGTGCAATGTACTATTTGGTGCACTGTATTTTTTCTGTATTTTGCTGGGGAGTGCTATATAAGGGTTTGTGTTTTTAAGTTTGGGGAGTATATGGAGCCAATATTGTTTTTGACCACTTTGAGGATGCTGGACAGCCAACTTGATCAAATAGTATGGGTGTCACTAATAGGTCCTAATGCCAGCACAGTGCAATATACATAACTATATGACTGACATCCTATAAAACATTTATGTATACCACTCCCCTTATGCATAGTAGGTGTAGGTGTGAAGGTTTGTTTATTAGTATTCTGCTCCTGTGTAACTTTTCCCTTTTTACTGGAAATAGTTTTCCATTCTATTGTGATTCAGATTACATTTTACACCATTCTTTTCTGCAATAGTGGAAGCGTGCTACAGGGCAAAACCTATGTGTGAGCACAGCCTTAAAAGTGTTTCTTATCACAACATTCATACCATATCAGTAGGAAGTGCCTTAAATGTCTAATAGGTGCAAGTCTCAGAGGTGGGATCTGCACCAATCTCGAGAACAAGGGTTCCCTTATCCCACCATCTTTGCCTGTGCCGTGGTTACACACAACAGAGCTGCAGAGTCGCATACATGACTCCCTCCCTTCGAGTACAGTTGAGTGCACCTACTTGGTTGTATTAAGAAATCTCATAGGAGGTGAACAGAGAGAACCATGCATATAAGGCCATCTTTCCACTCTGTGCAGTTGTGGCACAAGTGCAAACTTGTTGTTATGCCATAAAATGTCCAAGATGGGAATATCCCTATAAAATTCAGGCTTTGGATGGGTAAGTCCCAGAGGCATCAAATTGCTCCTCTGGCTGCAAACATGATGATATTTAGATGTTCAATGTAATATTAAGAGTCATAAGTATTTTGCAAATGGTTGTTGACTTCTGACTCACCTCAAGATATTTACTTTTTTGCGTGGCAATATGAACTTCCTTTTGCCTCTTCATTCAAGATCATCACATATCTTACTGAATGCCTCTGACAATGTGCTCAGCTGTTCCATTTATCATCTCCCATTCTGATTTTCAATTATCACTGGTCAACATCTCCTGACAGCCTGGTGCGCAATCACCTACATTTCATTTCTAACCTTAAAGCAGAGTTAGGAACGAAGTGGAATTAGTAAATGAGTCATTTTTCAGTGTAAATGCAAAGTATGAAAGCTTCCTGTACGTCATAGCACTAGAACACGATAGATCAGGGGCAGCATGAAGTAATGTGCAGCGACGTCCTGTGTCAGCAGTGATCTGCTTCTGACATTTTCAGCAAGTAGAATTCCTGATCGTCTATGAGACATCTTCATCTATGACCTCCCCAGATCTTTTATGTATTCCATCTTTTAACAGAATTATCAATACACCTGAACGCTCCCTTCCATCTATTTCTGAAGAGGATTTTAAGCACAAATCTACTTTGTCACCACTTAGTGATTAATGGCTTCAATACATTCTCCCTTATAAATATGTAAGTTCATTTTTTCCTTTTTGGCAGGAGATTCCTCTGTTTTTGGGTCATTCTCCTGTCTTTTGCTACCCAAAGGACTTGGCATATTCTTGCCAACCCAACAAGTTCTGACAGAGTCGGCAAAATTGCTCTAGGCGTGTAAGGACTGCCATTTCAAATCTAATTGTACTGCAGAAAGTACTGAGCAATGGCACACAGTGATAACAGGAGAGAGGGGGAAGGTGGCCTGGACTACAGTAAAATAAAGAATGAATTAAGAAAATATGAGTAAATATATTAAGTCATGTTACTTAAAACATATATAAGGTTACTGTTGGAAAGCTGTGAAATTTCTCCCAAATAAACACTGGAAGTTGCCTCCTGTAATATTAATATTCTACTATCATAAATATTAAAATATGAACCTAACGGGAGGTTAAATAAGGTGAAAATGGGTAAAGAGTAAATGGAGCAGGAACCCCACAGAAACTGTGCAACACTCTCCTTAAAGTAATCTGCAAAGTATAGCGTCTAAATTTTTTTTATGTTTGATGCTATCTATATGCCTTTTATTTCAGGAGATGCCTTACCGTGATCCTAATAGCTTCTCAGCTCCTTTCCCATAATGCCTTGTGATATCCCGAGCTTAAAGAGGCAAAAAGGGAAAATCAAATCACCCCAAATTTTGGTGCTCCCTCACCTAAAGGGAGAGATGTTTCCTTTTCTAGCCCCCATTGCTTTAAAACAGCCACAGTCCCGGCCTGTCTCACTGATGGGGGACAAACACCCGAAAACAGCTGTCTGTAGATGAGAATACTTTTGGGCAACATACCCCTTTTGCTTTCCAAGCCCCATTGTCAAAGCGAACTGAAGATTGTTACATACAGAAGGCGCCTGAGTTTCCCCCCCTTTCCCCTAATGCCTTTGTGAACGTGCCTAATATGAATTAAAATAAACCCCATTTTGAGGCAGTCATTTTTAGCAACAAGGCATTGATTTTGTCATCCCTGTCTTTTTTACCCTGACATGTCCTGCGCGAAAACAAAAACAATTTAATATGGCTATATATTTTTTTTTAATTTACTTGTTGATACAATTTAATACACCATATAATGTATTGAGGCTTTCAACCCCACCCAAACAAAAATCTAAAACTGTTCAAATGGAGTAGAATTGAAAAACCTCATAACTATGCAGATTTTTTTGCAGTTCACTGTACAGTATACAGAGAGTTGCAAAAGTAATCATACCCCTTGAACTTCTATTCATTTTTTGTGACATATTAAGAAAACGATATGTGCTTTTTCAGAGTTTTGCTAATTAAATATCTGAAAAAGATACACATGTATTCAGCCCCCTGTACGCTGATAACCCTAAATAAAATCAAGTGTGACCCAAATTTCCCCTTTAAATATAAAGGTAAGTAAGTACATAATTTTCTAATTTATGCTCAGGGTAACTACGGCTTTTGTGAATTTTGTTTGTGAATGCTCAGAGGTTTGTTAGAAACATTATGAAAAACACTTTATTAAATCAAAGAAACACCAAAGCTTGGGATAAAATTTGGGGAAAAATGTTATTGGGGTTTTGGTTTTAAAAAAAATATAGCCCAACTATGAACATTTTTACAGAGACTGTTTAAACCCCTCATCCTTAAAAAGGGAAATATATGGGAAAGCGCAAACCTACCAAGAGCTAAACTGATAGCCCAGACGAGAAGAACACTAAGTAGAGAAGCAAACAAATCGTGAGCTAGAGAGTTCCTAAAATCAAATAGTAACCCCTAAACAATGTATTAATACAATTAACCCAAAAAAACAAAAAAGACAAGCGAAAAATCAAAATTAATAAAATTTTATTATTTAAAGGGGTTTTCTACTATATGGATTGGTTTTTTTTTTAAAAATCTTTTAAAACAAGTCCCTTTGTAACATGTGTCCCATTAACAGATCCACCTATTTAGTATTTTTCCCCTTTTTAAGGGGGCCCTCAATCTCGGGGGCTATAGCTACAATTTTTGATTATCCTACTTTTGTACTATTGGAAAAAGGCAAACTCTTGGTTGCTGCACTCCCTGCCTGCCTCTTTTTAAACCCTGCGGGGTAGTTTAATTGCAATTCCCTTTACCCTGAGATGTTGTAGTCGAACGGACCCTATGGGTAACTGTTTGTGTTAGGGGCTCACCTGTTTCTGGGGTCCCCTTGACCTATTTGGGAAGGGACTTAAAAACAATCTTTGATCAAAAACTGTAAACTAAATCCCCCGGTTTTTTTATATTTGCCTTTGCATAATGCATTTCAATATTTCCTAAGCCTTGATGTTTCACTTTTTTTTAGTGTGCCCCATTTTTTTTTAAATGATCTATTGCCTTTTTAGTGTGCACCATGCTTTCTTTTTTTAAAAAAATTTTTTGATCTGCACAGCCCTTTCAAATTTTTTTCTATCCTATACTTCGCCTGATTGCTATAGCTACAGACCTGGGTTCTACGCAGCCTGTAGAAACCAGAAAAACCCCCCCGAATTCAAAGTGAAACCAAAAAAACAGGAATGAGGTAAGATGAATCAATGTAGTGAGACAACCCCTTTAACAAAACAAATATGAACAATGTTAGTGAGAGACAGCGTCAAACAAACAAAGCAAAACCTAATAACACATGAGCAAAGATAAAATAAAACCCATGAATGAAAAAAAAAATGAAAAAAGAAAGATCTGGGGGGGTGTATTTAGTGAATAAACAATACTAATTAAAAAAGTTTCAGCATAAAATTATATATATATAAAATATATTTATATTATAATATATATTTTATAATATATATATATATATATTATTTATATATATTTTTTTTAAAAATGATGCTAAATATGGGGTTAATTTAGAAAAGCAGCCAAAAAGGCCCTTTTTTACCCCAAAGGGTTCAGGTGGGAATTTTATCCACAGGACAACCGTAATGTACCTCCCAAATCTGGCCTATATAAAGAGGGGAATAAAATTTTCCCTTTTAAAATCAACCCAATTTAATTTTTAAAAAAACCCAAAGTGGGGGATAGGGGAAGCATGGGGAAGGAATGTGCTCGGGTTCAGATAAACCCCAAAATTAAACATTTTGGAAATTTTTTGCCAAAAATTGTGGGGAGGAAACCCAACACTGCACATCACCCTAAAACCACCTTCCACACCGTGAAGCAGGGGGGTGGCAGCATCATACTGGGGGGCTGGGAAACGGTTTAAAGTTGATAAAGGGGGAAGGGAATAGTGTAGACCCAAGCCCCTTTCATGTTTAAAATAGGCCCAAGGTCCAGACCTAAATCCCATTGAGAATCTGTGGCAAGCCTGGAAAATTGCCGTTCACACATGTTCGCCAAAGAAATCTGCCTGAGCTATTTTGCAAGAGAGTGGACAAAAATTCCAGCATCTAGATGTACAAACGGGTTGGACATCTCCAAAAGACTGCAAATGTTTTTCAGCCAAAGGGTTTGGTCATAAAAAGAAATTTGCCCTCCGGGAACTAAATAATCTGCCACCCTTTTTTTTCTTTTTTTTAAATTTGGGGAAAAATGGGGGAAAAGGGCAGGTCCCAAATTTTTTTTAAAAACTTCACAAATACTTATTACTTTGTGTTGCTCTATCATAAACTATCAAAATACATTTAAGTGTGGGCTGTAACAAACAACAGTTCAAGGGGTATTAATACTTACGCAACCCCGCAATTTTAGATACGTTTCACTACATTTTTTTAAATTTGCTTTGCATCACTATTTTCTAAGACTATTGATTTTTTCTGTCCAAGTGATGCTTAACTGCATGACTAGTCGTAAAACGGACTTTTCAGAGCATTGTCACACCTCCTTTAAATTGGGGCAAAAACTGCAAAAAAGCCTATCTTGTCTGCTTTTGGAAAATTTTCCCTTCAGAAAGAACACCTACTTGAAACCTAAGTCACAATAGACTGTGGGTTTTAAAGGGGCCAAAATAAAGGGACAAAACATGTGGTGCAAAAAATTTTGGGCCCCCATAATAAAGTAATCTCTGGTGCCCAAATTTAAAATAAATATTTCTCCTTTTGGGCAATGTGGGGACATGTAGAAGGACAAGGGAAAAATTTTGGTCTTCAATGGGGGAGAGGTCAGGAAAGGCAGAGTTCTAACACATGATAAATAGTCAGAAGTTCAGGGTGGCTGCAGACAAAAAGTTAATCAGAAAACAAGCTTTTCCACTGCCATATGTATAAGGATCAATATACACCATTGTGAAATAATGGGACCAAATGGAGCTCATTGGTCAGGTCCAAAGGGGGGAAAGGGTTTCCCCTGGGAAAAACCAAAAAGAGACCCCCAAAAAGAATCAGTTTGGGAAAAAGGGAATTTGGGGCAGATTTATCAATACCCTTTCTCAAAGGGGTTTCACACGCTAAACTTGGAAAATAATTGTTTTGATCAGGTTTTCAACAAGGTTTTCCAATACTTCTTTCTGAAACACCCATACAAATTATTAGCCAGGGCAAAAACAGCACCCAAAAACCAAGCTGAGGATTTTGGAATTTTCAGTGATTAAAAAACTTTACGAAATTATCCTTCTTTTTCAGCACCCAATACAACCCCCAAAGAAGCGCCTAAAACGCATAAAAACCCATCGGTAAACTAGAATCCCTTTTTTCATAGGAATCGGGGGGGACTACCACCATAGAAAACCATAGAAAACTCTTTACAGCGCATGACCCCCCAGGCACCCTGGCACATCATGCCTCAGAACGTCCAGGCACTCTGTCCCAAGCGTTCAGAGGCAGTGACAAACTTTGGCCTTGGAGAGCAAAAGCGTTTTGCGGAGGTTTTAAACCGGAAACGCCAAAGGGAAATTTAGGCCTTAACCTACCGGGGCTGGGGCCCCCAAGGGCCTGACACGGGAAAACCGTTGACGTCACTAAACGCCCCAAACCGATCTGGGCTCAAAAATTGGCCTCCCAAACTTTGCGGTGGGGATTGTGGAGAGAGGTAAGCTCATTATTTTTTTTCTTTACTAATGGAGCCTAACCACCTATGTGGGATCCACCTACAGCCTATCTGCCTGCCTATGTGGAGCCCACCTATAGCCCCTTCCACCAAACCTATGTGGGGCCCCACCTATGCTTTTTAAACCCCCCAAAATTTTGGGGGGCCTCACCTATAGCCTTTCTAAATACTTATCTACCTATGTTGGGCCAAATTATAGCCTACCTACCTCTGTGGGGCCTATATAACCCCTTGCAAACCGGGTGGGCCTCCCTTAGCCAAAAAATGAAGCCCTCCCGATAGCCAAACCTATGGGGGCCCTCCCCGTTTACCCCTACCTAGGGGGGCCTCACCTATACCCTTTCCCTATGGGGGGCCCTCCCCTATACCCAAAACCTAGGGGGCCTCACCTACCTACCTAATCGGGACCCAAATCTAACCAAATTACCTAAAACCCGGGGGGCCCACCTACAGTCTACCTGTGGCCCACCAAATTGCTTCCTAGTACCTATGTGACCCCTTACCTACCTCCCTAATCGGGGCCCCATCTAAAAAATTTCTACCTAGAAACCTGGGGCCCCCACCTACCCCTACCTGTGGCCCCCAAATTTTAAACCTAGCTACCTGGGGCCTAGCAATAGCCTATTTAAACAAACCTGGGGCCTCCCTACACCCAAAACATATCACCCTGGGGAAATGTCTCCCCTAACGGGGCCTAACTAGGGCCCAAAATTTAGGTAAAAATCAAACCTATACCTACCTACCTAGCTGGGACCTCCCTACCTGGGCCCACAACTTCCTCCCTTCCCCATTGGAGTCACAAACCTACCTACATAGGGCTTACCAACCAATCAAATGGGGGTCTACCTAACTGGCAATAAATATTTGTGAGGGATATAGGCCATAGATGTATAGGGAGATAATCCTGTGTTCCTCCCCAAAAAATTTAAAGCCCTGCACTTCTAAGCTAGGGCTTTTTACCTGCTCCCCAAATTTTTGGGGAAGGGGTTTTGTCAGTGGTGGGGGAAGAAAGGGGAAAGGTTGTTTGGAAAAAATGAGGATTCAAAGATTTTTTGTGCCCAAAATCTGCGGGACAGGGGGTGGCCAGGAAAAAGTAAACATGGGGGTCTGGCCCGGGATGCAGAAAATTAGAAAAAGAAAACGACTTTTTTGGAGCAAATTCATCGGGGTTAAAACAATGTAACTGAACAGAAAATTTACTAAATTTGGTATCTACCAATATATGGTCACTGTATGGAGGGAATATATGTCTGGTGAATATTCGTGGTTGGGGGAGGGGGGGTTTCCAAAAAGTTTCCCCTTTTGGAACCCCCAGGCCCTTTAATAGTTTTGGCCTCATCGGAATCAAGGGGAAAATGACCGGGGGGCATTTTGGAAGTTTTTTTGTTTACGTTTTTGGGGTGAGGAAATGCTCTGGAAACAGCTTAAAAATTCCCCCAATGTAAATCCCCCCTAAGACAGTTTAAGCGGGAACGGGTTTTAAAGCCTTCTATCTAACTTAAAAACCCATTTTTAAGTTAACTTTAACCCGTTACTGACATTGCACATA
Source organism: Phyllomedusa bahiana (assembly GCA_025379985.1). Classification (NCBI taxonomy): domain Eukaryota; kingdom Metazoa; phylum Chordata; class Amphibia; order Anura; family Hylidae; genus Phyllomedusa; species Phyllomedusa bahiana. Next base: position 90,975 of record JAODAL010000004.1, on the reverse strand, counting down.
CGGTACGCCCTACTGCCCTAAAAGGGGGCAAATTTTTGGCAGCTGACCCCCCGTTTGGTAAAAGCATAAATGGACCCGAACCATTCAGTCTTTTTAAAACCGCTTTACGCCGCGGCGATCACGGCGTCTAAGTGAATGGGAAAATGTGTCTTATGTCGATCGAGAACCCTGTGGCGAAATCGTGGGGTCCCGATTAGTTAACATGGCAGTTAGAAGCCTTTTTAAGGCTTCCATCACTGCCATGTTTTCGCATTTTACTACTTTCTTGTACACCCGATTGCAAAACAAAAATTCCAAACGCCAGAATTGCATTTTTTCTGGTTATTTCACATCCCTTTTAAAATTTTGGGAAAAAAATGGATAAAAAAGGGTTTCATGGTTTTTCCAAAATGGGAGCAATAAAAAAAACAGTTCAACCCCCCAAAAAAAAGCGCCCTTTCTCAATCCATAGGTAGAAAAATACAAAAAAAATTAATGGTTTTTCCAAAAAAGTAAGAGGCAAAAATTTGAAAAAAAAAGAAAACATTTGGATTTTTTTACAGTTAAACCAAATTTTTAAGTACAACCCCCATATGTTTGGTTTTACCAGATTTTTTTATCAACCTTTAAAAAAAGATAAAAACATCAAATTTTACTGAAAATTTTAATGCTTTAAGAAAAAAAATTCCCCAAAAGTTTTTCACAAATAAATTTTTTTCCCCATTTTGCCCCGTTTCCCAGTAAAATTTTAAAAGTATGGTTTAAAAGAAAACCCAAAAGAAAGTACATCTTGTCCCATAAAATAATATGTCTATTTAGATGAAAAAAAATAAAGAAGTTTTTTGGGTTTTGAAAAAAGGGGGGGGGGGGGGCAGGGAAAGGGCCCAAAAATTTGGGGACATTTTTAGCGCAAGAAAAATTGGGGCACAAGGGCAGAACCCCCTTTTTTCCCGTGAAGTGCACCCCTTTTTTCAACAAGGAGCAGAAATTGGGCTAAAACCTTCCAAACATAAAGGTTTTGTAAATCATGTACAACATTATTTTTGTGAAAACTGTGCAAGAATTCTGGCACAACTGTCTTGATAAATGAGCCCCAATGGATGCAGCAGGAAGAATAGTATCAGAAGCTGGTATGGTGCTACCTGGTACAGTGAAAGATTTAGGATATGGGAGTTCAGCTGGGAACCACCCGCACTGGGAAGACAAAATGGAGCGGAAATTTAGAAAATCAGGTGGGGGAAAAATAAAAGGGGTTTTTTTACTACAATGAAATTGCTTTTAAAATGCACAGACCAATAATTTTAAAAACTTTTTTTTAAAATAATTGCTTTGTTGATTTTTTTTTTTTGTCAGGAGATAAGAAAAAAGTTATTTCCTCTTAACACACAGGTTTTTTCCTGGTTACGCCACTTTTACCTAACACTGCTCTAAGCCCGACATTTACTTACTCACTCCGACTATGGGGAGGGCAACCCCCTGCAGTGTCTTCTCTTAGTAACAACTTTGAAAATAAAAATGGGAAAAGTTAGGAAAACCCGAAATAAAATGTTTTATAACTTTAAAAAAAAATTTTGAAAAGTGGTGTATATAAAATTTTTATATGCAAAGGTACAGGGGTCATAGATGGGGTGAAGGGGTAACCAAACCAGAAGGAGAAGAGAGGGAGGGCTGGGGTTTTATTTGAGTAAGTAACCAATCAGGGGGGCTGACTAGGGAAATGTTTAACCTGGGGGAAAACGCCATAAGGACCCTGGGGGCCCTACTCATACATCCCGGGTTCTTTAAGGGGTTTTAAAGGGGGACCTCGTCTTTTAAGTGGCAATAGACAGGGCGGTCAAGGTGAAGAAAAAGCAGCCCAACTCAAATAACAGGGGAGGTTTAGTTTGAAGGTATTTGCTATGCTTGTTAAAATTTTTTAAAGATTCTCCAAAAAATGTCTTTTTAAATGTTTAACTATTTTCTGGGGCTGGATTTTTCATCTTGCATTTGTCACCCCGCGCCTCCCTTTCCCCAACCGTGACCAAACAAAGCTGACTGTTTTTTCATTACATGAGTGGTTTTGTTTTTTTTTGTTTGAACTTTTTTTTGCTCTGAAGGAAAGAAAATCCCCAACCCCTGCAACCCTGAAGATTTAAAAGAGGAATATAGAGAGAAAAAGAGACCCAGGCAGATGGGGAAACCAAGGAAAAGAGAGACCAAAATTTGAGTAAAAAATGGGGGCCCGTTTGGGGGAAATGCTAAAAAAAGGTTTCACCCGGGGAGAAACCAATAAAGATGTCCCCGAGTTTCCAGGTGCCCGCAATTTGCAATGCTGGGTGGAATGGGAGGGTTTGCACCAGTGGGCCCGCATCCCTTTCCCCAGTTGGCGGGGCCGGGAAACCCAAAAGGGGGTTAAGAGGATTGGGCAAGAGTACAGAAAAGGGGGTCAGAGATATTTACAGAGACAGGGGCCCCGCATTTATGACAAGGGAAATTTTCCCCAAGAAAGGGTACTGTATGAAAAACCTGAAGTAAATTCCCCGAGAAATTGTGTTTCCCGCTGTTAGTGTTTGGGGCCCCGGCACTTAATAAAAACCAAAGTCTTTTACTCCCCCCATAAAACCGTAATATCCCCATCAAATAACCCTGCAGTGTTTTTTTTTACATGCCCACGCCGAACCCGCATGTGTGATTCTTAAAGGGTGGGTGTTCTTTGAAGCTGCAGTGAGAAAACCCCTTTAAGCAAACCCTTAAACTTCCCCAATTATTAAATCATTGTCCGGGAGTTTAAAATATCATAGGGCCCCTTTTAAACCATTTATAAAGACAAGTAAGGGGTATTTCCACTAAAACCCCATTGTTTCCCTTTTTTTTTGCCTCTCATAAGTCAGTGAACCTTCCCGGTTTGGTTTGGGTCAGTATTTTTCCATAAACTCTTTCCTACAACCCCAGAATCCATTGCAGTTACAATCTAGGGCTTCTCTTCAATTGTTTTTCCCTAATCCTCCTAGCACGTCCCGCCCTTTCCCTGTACACCCCCTTTCATCCCTTCTTCTCATACTGTCCCCCCCCTCATACCCCCCATCTTTTCTCCCACTTCACTTGCTGGGTTTTTCCCGCATCAGGCTTTTGTTAAAATAAAGTGCACCACATTCTTTCCTCATTCCATAATGAGGTTGAAAAATGTACAAAAAAAAATTTTAATATTATAATATTTTATATATTTGTAACATGGGAAAAAAACTTCCCTTTTTCATTGCATAATTTTTTGGAATGAAATGCCTTTAGATCCAAGAAAGTGGGCGAACAAAATCTTCCACAAAAACAGGTTTTTATCATGGGAACTCTATGTCTTCTGTAGGGGGTTTGTTTATCATCCCCGCACCCTTTTATGTCAAGGCAGCCTCCATGACGCTTTAACCCCGGGACCACTACTATATAAAAAACCGTACAAGACTTTTTTCTGGGCTGCTACTGGATCATCTCAGAGGTTCCCAATGCACATTTACCAAAGGCCCAAATCTTCTGACCAGGTGAAAAGGGCCCATTTTCAAATTATCAAAAAACATCTAACGAAGAAGTAAAAAAAGTACAAAAAAAAAAGAAGGGTAGCTTTCATGATGGGTGACTATGTACACATAGTTATTTATGTTTGTCTCCACAGCTCTGTACTTGAATGATTACATTTTCCCGTCCACCTTGTTTTTTCATATACCCGATGTGGTTTCTAGAGGGGCCAAACTTTTCCCCTGCTCGGGGGTTTGGGGAGCATTCTAAAAATTAACCTGGCTTCAAAACAAACCCACTGAGTGATGACCCAAAAATCCATTTAGGGGGTGTGATGAATGGACGTCACATGGTAACAGGAAGTAGGGGAAATTTTAAAAGGGGTTTTCTGCCTGGTTTTGAAAAACAAACAGGTGAATGATTTGGAATGTTTTCAATTACAAAAGTTTCCCAAAACAATTAAGTTGTTTTTATAACAAATAAAAATTTTAGTCCCGGAGAACCCTTTAAAGGGAATTAAAAGCTTGACCTTTTAAAAATCAAATGAAAATACAAGAAATTTGTTAGTTGATTGTCAACAAATGTGACTAGGTCTGTTCAAGTATAGTCAGAAAACCCTAGTCAAGGGTTAAAAAGGGGTTTTTCCACGATCTCCTTTTTTACCTCCCTTTTACTCTTCACTCTGTTGCTCAGAAGGGGGGTGTGTGTTTGGTTTGGAATTGCATAAACATGTGGGCCCAGCAGGATGACATCACCAGGCCCCTTTTCCCCTCTGTAGTAAAGAAAGGGTTTTTTATGTAAGGCATTGTGAGTAGCTGAGATGTAAAGTTTTTTCTTCAATTAACAAGGGTCCTAGGTTCAAATCCCTGCAGGAACCAAACCTGTGTTGTTGTTTTTTCTCTTTATCTATGCACAGACCTCATTGAGGTTTTTTTTACAATTTATTTGCACTGTTTGATTAATTACTAAGGAGAACAGAGGACGGGAGTAGAATGACAGCACCTGGGGTTTGAACACTCAGTAGCTGCCTGAGAGGAGAGGTGATGTCTGAGCATGTGCGACCAGGAGTGAGGAGCTCTCGGCTCTGGTCATATCCCCCTGGAGACGCGCTGTAAACAATGAATCACTAAAGGAGCAGCTAAAACAAGAACGGTGCAGAATTTTTAATAATGATGAATGGTGAAAATGTTTATTATTTCATTTGCACGCTTCCCACATCAATTTTACTTAGTGGCAAAACCCCTTTAAGTGATTTGTTGTGACACCACAGGTAACACTCCATTTCTGATGTAAAGAAGATGGCAGAGAAGAAGATGGGTTTGAGTCATTCTGCCAAGACATTGTTAGGGGCTACTAGTCCATGGGATTATGGAATGAAAACCTGTAAAAAATGAGCACTTTAACAAGTAAGCTCAGACTTTTATAGTATATCTCAGTTCTGTCTTGCACTAAGTCGTGCACCTATACCAGTTGGACATAATCAGGACTCAGTATGTCAGACAAAACCACAGCCATTTATGGCTGTTTGAGTTTACTGGAAAAGCAGCGATCTTACTTGCAAACTTATGCAGTCACTGTAGTTATGTCCACACAGGGGCGTAACTAGAGAAGCCTGGGCCCCAAAGCAAACTTTTGGATGGGGCCCCCTACCTATGCCCCGGTAATCTATAGGGCTATATCTATATAAAATATATATATATAAAATATATATATATAACAGACAGGGCTTAGGGTAATCTATAGGGGCCATAAATGTAGGCAGACAGGCTTAGGTAATTAAGGGCCATATATATAGGCAGACAGGGCTTAGGGCAATCTATAGGGCTATATAATTTGGCAGACAGGGCTTAGGGGAATCTATAGGGGGCCCATAGAAAACAGACAGGGCTTAGGGTAATCTATAGGGGCCCCAAAAACAGGCAGGCAGGGGTTAGGGTACCTATAAAGGCCCCATACAGGTAGGCAGGTCTTAGGTACTCTATAAGGGCCCCATACAGGTAGGCAGGGTTTTGGCTACTCTATAAAAGGGGCCCCATAAAAGGTAGGAAGGGCTTAGGGTACTCTATAGGGCCCCATACAGGTAGCAGGCTAGGGTACTCTATAAGGGCCCCATACAGGTAGACAGGGCTTAGGGTACTCTATAGGGGCCCCATACAGGTAGGCAGGGCGTAGGGTACTCTATAAGGGTCCCATACTGGGAGGCAGGGCGTAGGGTACTCTATAAGGGCCCCATACAGTAGGCAGGTTTAGGCTACTCTATAAGGCCCCATACAGTAGGAAGGGCTTAGGGTACTCTATAGGGGCCCCATACAGGTAGGCAGGCCTAGGAACTCTATAAGGGCCCCATACAGGTAGACAGGCTTAGGTACTCTATAAGGGCCCCATACAGGTAGGCAGGGCTTAGGGTACTCTATAAGGGCCCCATACAGATAGGCAGGGCTTAGGGTACTCTATAAGGGCCCCGTATAGGTAGGCAGGGCTTAGGCTACTCTATAGGGGCCCCATACAGGCTTGTCACCACCATCTTGCAGCCACTGAGTTCATGAGTCAGGGGTGCAGAGGTGAGTGCAAGCAGGTGCCAGAAGCCGCCCCCCAGCAACCAACCCCCCCCCCCCCCCCCATCCACTGAGTCCCGGCTGGAGTTCATATGGCAAGGTTATAATACTCATTCTCCTCCCTCCTCCCCCAAATTAGCCCCTTCACTTAGGAGTGGACTGTCTGTAGCAGTGAGATCTGGAGAATGTGCTGAGAATGTTTATACTGCCAGTGCCAGGGAGTGTTTTCTTCCCCTCCTTCCCATGCTTTGTACCTGCTGCTGGGACACCAGTGAGCACTGTGAATCTGACCTTTTTTTTACATGCTGCCGTGGTTGGTGTCATCTTCTTTCATCTCCCTCCCTCTCTATCCGCACCGTCCTGTCTCTGCCGGACAGGGGAGGAGGAGCACTGGGGCGTGGTGAGCAGAAGAAGAACAGTCAGTGTCCGTGACACACTGACTGCTCCCTGCAGCTTGCTGAGGACCGCGGCTCTGTTCCCTCAGCTGCTGTGACCCACCCCCGTAAACTTTCAGTATGTGGAGATCTATGACAGGCAGCCGCATTTAATCACACAGGGCAGGCCGGCCGGGGAACGCTGTCAGGGTAGCAGATGAAGTACAGGGCCCGAGACCTGAGTCTAGACTTGCGGTCCCCGTAGCACTTGCTTTGTTTGCTACCCCTGTAGTTCCGCCCCTGCGTCCACACATGGTTGCCACATCAAGGGACCCCAACCTTTACCGCTAGATGTAAACAAGAATGTCTCTCTTCAATGCAGGCAAGCAGAGGTTTGAAAAATTTATATTAATATTTTAGAAGGCTACATAACTTTTCTTCATACACAGAATGAAGCCCTTAAATACAAATACATCATACATGCCAACTCTCCCATTTTTGGCGGGGGTCCCCCCCCCCGCCCTCCCGGTGGGAGTTGGCATTTCTCCCGCCGCCAGCAGGCGTGCGGTCCTTTAAATGACCGCGGCACCGGAGTAGCGCTGGTGCGCTACTCCGGCGCCGCCGGTCCATTCCACGGGCGGGTGAAGCGGCGCGGGTCCGCTCACCCGCCCGCGGTCTCACTGTGCGGGGAGGAGGCAGGAGGGAGCGCTCCCTCCTCCCCCTGTATGTCCGGCACCGCTGCGCGTCGTGCATACAGGTCAGCGGCGCAGGGGAAATAACGCGCGGCTGCTCTCATTCCCCCTGCGTCGCTGAGGAGATCGGGCAGGAGCCTGGCCGGAGCCGCAGGAGCCTGGTCAGGTAAGTGGAATTTATTATTTTATTTTTATTAACTACATGGGGGCCTCTGCCTGGCTACAATGGGGGGGGGGGCAATACCTGGCTGGCTACAGTGGGGGCCCTTCCTGGCTGGCTACAATGGGGGCAACTACCTGGCTGGCTACAATTGGGGCAACTACCTGGCTGGCTTACAATGGGGGCAATACCTGGCTGGCTACAATGGGGCAACTACCTGGCTGGCTACAGTGGGGGCAATACCTGGCTGCTACAAAGGGGGCAATACCTGGCTGGCTACAATGGGGAAACTACCTGGCTGGCTACAATGGGGGCAATACCTGGCTGGCTACAATGGGGGCAATACCTGGCTGGCTACAATTGGGGCAATACCTGGCTGGCTACAATGGGGGCAATACCTGGCTGGCTACAATGGGGGCAACTACCTGGCTGGCTACAATGGGGCACTACCTACCTGGCTACTAAAGGGGGCACTACCTGGCTGGCTACTAAAGGGGCAACTACCTGGCTGGCTACTAAAGGGGGAAACTACCTGGCTGGCTACTAAAGGGGGCACTACCTACCTGGCTGGCTACTAAAGGGGGCACTACCTACCTGAAACAAAAGGGGGGCACTACCTACCTGACTACTAACGGGGGCAACTACCTGACTACTAAAGGGGGGCAACTACCTGACTATTAAAGGGGGCACTACCTGGCTACAAAGGGGGCAACTACCTGGCTAACAAAGGGGGGCATCTACCTAGCTACAGGGGGGGCATCTACCTTGCTACAAGGGGGCATCTACCTGCCTGAAAGGGGAACTACCTGGTTATGGGGGGCTACTACCTGGCTATAAGGGCATCTACCTGGCTTCTTCCAAAGGCCATTATGTGTTAGAGGCGGAGTGGAGTGGCTTTTGAAGGGGCGTGGCACACAAAAAGATGGGCGTGTCCATGCAAATTTTTGTCGCGGCGCGCCTAGCACACCGCCCTCTTTAGTCTCCTGCTTTTCCATTTTCAAAAGTTGGCAACTATGAAATACATTAATACCCTTCATTTAACCTTTATGGATAATGAGCACTATAAACGGACAAGTTACATAAAAATTAAGAAAGGCATACCCTGAGACATCACTTAAGATGATACAATATTTAGCAATCTGAAAAATTACAAGCAATTTGATATTATCACTAATATCTCACAGGATTTTTACAGGCAGCTGCTTAGACTGCTCTACACAGTACGTGCAGGAACTGAACCACGAGACACGAGGGCTTTAAACACTGTCATTTTGTCATTTCATGGGAGGTATTAGCCATGTCAGGGATCCTCATTATCCATGCACAGAGGTATTCAGCCTGAAAATGACACTTGTCCAAATCAGGGATGGAACAAAAAATATATTAACTGCAATCCAGTAATTTACACAAGATATTTTATAACCCGAAGGAATGCAAGTCTTGTTGTCACATGTTCAATAATACAGACTTGCTAAAAGCGTACTGATCGTTATATTTTTCATAAATCGGTAGTAGAAGTCAATATATGAGTAACTTTGCAAAATATCTTAATAGGAGAACGTGATATATTCTACACCTTTCAGCAGTCCCCTTTTCTTTCCTGCAAACTCTACAGTGTGCCATGCATGGTATAGATTTTGCACTGGAGTCCCTAGGCTTTAGATTATGATTCTAGCATCAAACAAACAAGGAACACATCAATAAAACTAGTTGACAGCGCAGAGTACAATAACCTTAAAAATATTATGTCTTCAAATAGTAGTTCAAAGCTTGAGATTTTTTTTCACTCCATTGAGACCTCAAGAAATAGAAAAAAATTATTGTCAGAAGTTTATTTCCAAAAGGCCGCAAGTTACACAAGTCAAGCAGAGAAAAGTCATCTGCTACGTTTCATTCCCCCCCTTTTAACATTCATTAAAGGCCACCCCACATCAATTAGACATGATCTTGTGCATCTCCATGACTCAGAACCAGACTATAAAACATCCTGAAGGTTGAGGGCACTCTAATATACCTGGTTACAATGGAAGGACTGCAGCTGAGCAGGTAAGGACTGTCTATGGAGCACACAAACCTATATCTGTTGTAGTTGATGTAGATTTACTATTTCTTCATATTTTGCTACAGTGTTTCCAAACTTCACTTTGTGCTCATCTTCTGGATTTCCATCATGCATCTCTGGTACCAGCCTGGAATGTCTCTAACTGTAAGTTACACATCTGCTAATATTTCATTCTAATGATTATTATCTAGGATTAATTAGAAAACGGGATCTTCATTTTTATTTCCAGAAACAGCACCACATTAGTCTGTGTATAGCATTGCAATTCGGGCTCATAGACATGAATGGGGATGATTTGCCATGCCTAAACAAGGCTATGTGGCTTGGTTTTTTCTAATCTCAGACTAGCTAGATGACCAGCATTGTGGTATTTGCACTGGCCATAAGAGGATGAATTGACAAGCTAACATTGTTTGCACTGAGGCTCAATTAATATTCAGCATCAATGGCCTGGAATAGGATTTTACTGATCTGTATTTGAAAGGTCACTTTTACTTATAATGTATCTATCTCTATGTGCTGTCAAGTTACATCTACAGCTCACTGCTACCAGCTTGTTCAGGACTCAAACTCCATCATCACTATTTTATATCACCAGTGCTGAGATCCTCCATATATGTTTCTATCCACAGGTGTTTGCAGTTCATACTGTAGGCCACATACCTTTTAGGGGATGTTCACATGACTGATTTTGACGCTGTATTTGGAGCATTTCCTCACTCCAAAACGCCTCCAGTTCATTCGCATTGATTCCTATGTAAAACAGCTTTGTAGTTCACTTTTAAGCGATTCTTTGGGCACTGTTTTGGGCGCTGAAAAAGAAGTGTCATTTCAATTCTTGAAGCATTTTCAACACTGAAAATCCTGATAGGAATCAATGGAGAGTTTCAAAGCCTCGCCCAAAACCTCAGCGCGGTTTTAGACACAGCATTGGCCCTCGCTATTAATTTGTATGGGTGTTTCAGAAAGTAAACGGTGTTGGTACACCTCCTTCAGAACCTGATCAAATCCCTGTCAAATCTTGTCTGAAAAGTGCTGCATTGAGGTGCTTTTCAACAGACAAGGTTTTGATTCTAATTTGGACGCTGAAAAGTCAACGTCCAAATTAGCTGTGTGAATTTCCCATTAGGGTTAGTGCTTTCTAAAACCATGATTAAAAAACAAAAAGCTCTAGAAATTGAATAGCATGGCTTTAGTTACAGACGCAGCAAACCCCAGATGGTTCTTTTGATATCTGGTACAAAGATAGTGCCACAGAATGTAGACCTTTGGGTAAAGCACACTTGTCACACCACCTTATTATAACTCAGTGAGGTTTTTTTAGAGCAATTTCAGCTTTTCTATAACACTTTATGGCCACCAGTGGTTTTTTAATTAATAGTGACCACAGCAGTTTTACCTGCAAAACCATGTGGCCATTAGCATGGAGTCTGAAAACCATAACAATTGGTGATTAGACTAGATGCTACGTATCAACTTGCCATAAATAGATCTTCTGTCTCTGCTATTTCACATGGATTCCCTGATATGTATTTATTATTAGGATTGCTAACTAACAAAGTGGAGTTTAAAGGTTAAGATTTTTTTTTCAACTTATTGATTTCAATGGGAAATGTGATTATCATGGAGTCAAGAAGTGATGGAGAAGTAGAGTTGCGAATTTGTGTCCTACAAAACCCACATTAGAATACATGCCAGTAAAATCATGCCAGCCTGCATTCTGTCTATGGAGCAGTGGATACAGACTGCTATTACACAGTCTGCTGACAAGGAAACTGGAAGGGATTTAATACATTTCCCTAAGGCTATGTTCACATGATGATTTTTATGGAAAACCAAACACAAATTTACGAGTGAATCTGTGGCAAAAATCTAAGGCAGATCCTTGGATTAACGCCATGAATATGCAGTTGGATATGCGACAAATCAGCATGCGAATATGTCCCATCCAGTAGGGTTCATCCTCCTGGGGCAATATGATGGCTTCTTATGTGCTGAATCGGCCTCAAAAAGTGACAAGTCACTGTTAATTATGTGGGGAAAAAAAAACTTTGCATGAACATACCTTCTGAACCCTCCCTTAGTTATTAGCAATTCTAATAATAGATACATGTCAGGGAATCCATGTAAAATAGCAAAAAGAAGATCTAGTTAGGACAAGTTCATACATATTGTCCAAAAACTAGACTGCCACTCAGTTTATCAAAGTATGGCTGAATTCAGCACCACCTAAAAGTAAATATTTTATTGGTTGCACATTAAAAAAGCTTTGTGAAGCGTATACAAAATTGCTGACACACTTGGAGCATCGCCGAGCTTAATCGCTTTTATACATTTTATCAATTTAAAAACCACATGTGGCCGCTATGTGTGAACTCGTCCTAAGTGGAACATCATAAATGCCACAAGCAGCCTTAGTACTCCTAATACTTTTAATTACAATCATTCAACACTTTTCCTTATTATTTAATCTTTCATATCTCTAATGTTTGTGATGTCTAATCGCTATGCAGATACATATCCAGCATTATACCTTTAAGGTAGTTTCATATCTAGCATTTGTGGAGAAAAGCCATGCCAAGTGTGCCATCTTTAATCTAGTGTTAGATTTCAACAGTGGCTTAACCCTTAAGGACCAAGCGTTTTTTTTTTTTTGATTTTAAACGTTAAAGTTTTCCTACTTGCCTTCCTTTTAAATTTTTCCGTCAACATAGACAACTGAGGGCTTTTATTTTGTGGGACAAGATGTACTTTCTAATGGTGCCATTCACCGTACGATAGAATATACTGGAAAAACCACAAAAAAAATTACAAATGGGTCAAAATGGGAAAAAAACGTACTTGTGCTATGTGTGTGTTTTTATTTTACAGTATTCACTCTTATTGACGTTAGTATTTTAGTGTAAAAACATGGCACATTTTTGTGCATGCTTTATTTGCTCAAAAATGTGAGCCTTTTGAGCTATGTAATGCCGAATTCGCAGACACATTTTCTAAAATGTAAGCCATTAAGTGGTATAATTATGCCACATATCTACTTCAGGTCACAGGTGGCATTTTCTGTTAGAAGCAAAGACACTGAAAGATGTACCAAATGTATTAAACCTTAATATGTTTGGTGCATCTCACTCTGGCACACTTTTCATTAACATAAGCGTATGCAATGCCAGTCTTAATAAATCTCCCCCATTATGTGTGGCAGTTTTTATATATGAGCCCAGTATGTTCCAAGCAATTCCGTTTTTAAAAAAGTTTTTAGCTGCACTAATTTACATTGTCCAGTACATGAATGCATACAGTAGAACAAGAAATATAACCCGCAGAACTATTTATATAGGGTCCCGGGTTATATAGTTTGTGGGTGCCAAGGACAGCACCATCCCCAAAGAAAACTACTTCTTCGTGAACAGTTCTCAACAGAAATCCCACTGCCATTTCCCATCTGTTGCAGTGTTTCCCAATTTAGTTTAAATAGGTGGAGACTAGATGTAATCAAATGCAAAAATCTCATTTACCTAATTAGTATGGCTGAAAAAAATATACATCAGGTTTGGCTGTCAATAGATTTTATATTGTACTTTTAGCCTAGGTTTAAATGCATGAAAAAAAACTCATGTATTTTTTATGCAGGTGGTTTTGTAACTGACTCTAAATTGGAACATGGGTGAAATTGTGGACAACTGAAAAACTCATGCATATGCTTTTTAAGTGCTTGCATTTTTGTTGTGTTTTTCAACTGCAACGAATAAACCCACCCTAAACCTAGTGGTGAAATAAGCTAGGTTCACATATTGTTAATCCACTAGGTTGGCGTACGCATTTTTTAAAATAAAAATGTGTACCCAAATGTGTGCATTAACATATACATTGACTTCTATGGCTGGAAGTATTGCCACAGTGTATGTCATTGGAATCCATTTCATATCCTTATGACATCTGTCCTTTATTTTTGACAGACGCAAGGTGCTGTGCTTTCTAAAGTTGTACAAAAATGTGTTAGAGTATATTTTTTTAAGTGTATGCTAATGGAAAATGTATACTAGTGTATGTGCAGGCTTGGAGTGGTCCACGAGTGGGCCTCTGGGTATGGTAGGCCACTGGGCAGTTTTTCAGAGAGAAAGGGGGGGGGGGGGGGGTGGAAGGCAGAAAGCAAGAAGAATCAGCTTCACTGGTGGGTCCAATGCACCCCAGTTCTACACTGTGTATGTGTCCATGTTTGTAAACATATACATTTGTATTTGTCATAAAAATATAAACAAACCTATCCAAACAATCTGCCTTGAAAACTTGGTGACATCCAATAGAGAAGCCAGTTTTAAAAAAAACAAACAAAAAAACCCCACAGAAAGTAGAAGAGAATATCAAACGTGCGCACAAAATGGTGTAAGTTTGTGATAGGGTATACATTATAAGGTACACATTTTAAAGTATGGTCAAACGTGATGTTATCCTACCCTTACTTTATACAGATCAGATGACTACTGGGAATAGGATTAATCAGGTCCTCAGAACTGTCCAGGACATGTGTAGTTACGGTTCTTTATAATTAGATAGGTGATCATGGTGAATTGTCAACATTGCAAGCATGTCAAGGCTAAGTAGAGGCTTCATCTTTCAGCACCATCACGGATCATTTCACCATCGAGTAATTCTCTTGTCCAATACATCCCAGGTAGTGTACATGCATTTTTGTGGCATCTTCAGATATCATAACATAACAAAATGTAAGGTCCCGCATTATTAGGGTCTAAGTGGCAAAGTATAAATTTAATTCTTCGTGTCAGTGGTAGGAATTATCTGCTCTACTTTGATATTGTTGTGGAGATGTAGTAAGACCTGAAGCCGATTATATGGTTATTCTATTGCTACTTTTACCTATTCATTGAATGATTGCTTTTCTCACCCTATAGACATCTGGAAAATCAGACTACTGCCTCATCCTGTTGAACAGCTGCATGATAGAAGCTGATCGCAGCGAAGAGCTGGCATTCCTCAAACCCTTTCTAGAGAGGTCTTTCATGAAGAGGTCCTTTCGGAACGGCGTCGGATCAGGAATTAAAAAAAATTCCTTCAGAAGGGCAAAATCCTAACCAAATGTTCACACAAAGGGCCCATGGACACAGATGATTTTTTTCTATGAATACAAAAAGTATAAAAATAAACTTGTACAGTTCGATAACAATGCGTCAACGTGCTTTGGTTTGGAGATACCTTGGCTATGACAGCATTCATGGAATCATATAGGGCCTTAATGTAGCTCTGCATGCCTCCGATTCCAAACGGAATCCAATTCCAGTATAGTCATGCTTACTACTACTTCTACGTATTATCTGTTTTACATAGATGTAGCAGCACTGAATCTGTCATAATGTCTGCTTCTTTTCCTGTTTAGTGACAGCTGTTTCAATCAAATGGTTTTTCTGGCATTAAACATTGGCAGGGCTTGGTTTGCCAGCACTCACTCAGCATAATAAAGCTGTAATGGCAGACAGCCCCTTTATTGTGTGGATTGGTGGTGGTCCCATAGGTCAGACCTGCACCGACCCAATATTGATGACCTATCCAAGGATAGGCCATTGATGCTTAAGTCCTGGAGAAACCACTAGGTTAACCTGCAGACATTGCGTTATAGACATGAACTTTACCAAACTACAAAGGTTTTGGTCGTTTATAGCCCATACTAGAAGCATAAGGCTAGCAATGTATATTGCAACATGCACACACCTTTCTACAAGAGCTTTGTAAGCCACAAAGGATCACAAAAGAATGTATACGCTACAATAATTGAAAACAAAAATCAAATGCAAATATTTAAACCTATTAAGGAAAAACTATATTGATCAACAAAACTCTTTTTTTTCTTTATACCTTGACACACTAAACATTTTACTTCGTTTTGTTGCAGATAATACCACTGACAAACTCTGCTCTGCTTCTTCGTTACATAACCGTAATTAACTTAGCATCTAAATAAAACCAGTCTTGCCAAACATGTACTTACATACATTATAATTACTTTACATGCAATGAAAAATGGATTAAAATAAATAAATAAAACATGAAATAAAAAAGAAAAAAAAATCTGCCAAGGTTGAAACAAGTTACATTTGTATACAATGGTTGGTCTAATTTCTTGGAAGCAATTTAGCCAGGGAGTAATCGCTGGGGATATATTGATTAATTTTTACAGGCATCTGGGGAAATTATATTCATTTTAGAGAAGCCAGTCATGTAGCTACAATCAATTAACTCAGGCGAGTCTTGGTTTCTACTTAACGCACACAGTCGTTACACACACAAATATTTGCCTCGTATCCCTTCCCCTCATTACATTACAGACATTGAACACATTGCAACAGCAATGAAAAAGTATCTCTTTTCTGTAGCTGCAAAAATATAGAATTCGCTATGGAATATTTACAGTATCTCACAAAGTGAGTACACGCCTCACATTTTTGTTAATATTGTATTATATCTTTTCAATGGACAACACTGAAGATACGATATTTTGACACAATGTAAAGTAGTCAGTGTACAGCTTTTAGAACTGTGTAAATTTGTTGTGCCCTCAAAATAACACAACACACAGCCATCAATGTCTAAACTGCTGGCAATAAAAATTAGTACACCCCTAAGTGAAGATCGACATATTGTGCTCAAAGTGTCAATATTTTGAGTGGCTACCATTATTTTCCAGCACTGCCTTAACTATCTCGGGCATGGAGTTCACTAGAGCTTCACAGGTTGCAGCCACTGGAATCCTCTTCCACCACCTCATGATGACCTCACCTTCCGTTTGAGGATTCCTCATAGATGCTCAAAAGGTTTTAAGCCTGGATACATGCTTGGCCATTTCAGCACCTTTACCCTCATTTTATTTAGCAAGGCAGTGGTTGTCTTGGAGGTGTGTTTGGGATTGTTATTATGTTAGAATACTGCCCTGTAGCACAGTTTCCACAGGGAGGGGATCATGGTCTGCTTCAGTATGTCACAGTACATGTTGATATTCATGGTTCCCTAGATAAACTGTAGTTCCCCACAGCCAGCAGCACTCATGCAGACCAAAACCATGACACACCAACCACCAAGCTTAACTGCAGGCACGACACGCTTGTTTTTTTACTCTTCACCTGGTTTCCGCCACACAAGCCTTATACCTTCTGAAACAAATACATTTATGTAAGTCTCATCAGACCACCGGACATGGTTCCAGTTATCCAGGCCCTTACTCTGGTCGTTTTTTTAGCAAACTGTTTGCAGGCTTTCTTGTGCGTAATCTTTAGAAGAGGCTTCCATTTGGGACGACAGCCACGCAGCACTGACAGACTGATCCCACACCCCCTTTAACCTCTGCAGCATTGCTGGCAGCACTCATACATTTATTTTGAAAAGACAATCTCTGGATATGATGTTGAGCACGTGCAATCAACTATTTTGGTCAACAAGGGCGAGGTCTGTTCTCAGTGAAACCTGTCTTGTTAAACCACTGTATAGTCTTGACCACCGTGCTGCAGCTCAGCTTCTGGGTGTTGGCAATCTGCTTATAGCCTAGGCCAGGGGTGTCAAACTGCGGCCCTGCAGCTGTTGGGAAACTACAACTCCCATCATGCATTTATATAATCTATAACAGTGGGTATGATGGGAGTTGTAGTTTCCCAACAGCTGGAGGGCCGCAGTTTGACACCCCTGGCCTAGGCCATCTTTAAGTAGAGCAACAATTCTTTTTTTGGATCCTCAGACAGTTCTTTGCCATGACGTGCCATGTTGAACTTCCTTTGACCAAATTTAACACAGCTGACCCCCATACACATCTGAGACCTTGTAACACTAATGAGTCAAATGACATCGTGGAGGGAAAATGAAAAATTGGGCACAGTATGTCAATTTTCACTTAGGGGTGTACTCACTTTTGTTGCCAGAGGTTTAGACATTGATGGTTGTGTGTTTAGTTATTTTGAGGACACATCAAATTTACACTGTTATACAAGCTGTACACTGACTACTTACATTGTATTCAAGTGTCAAATCTTTAGTGTTGTCCCATGAAAAGATACAATATTTACAAAAATGTGAGGGGTGTACTTACTTTTGTGAGATACTGTATGTATACCAATTTATTTTGGACAAAAATTCTTATTTACCACCAACAGCTACTATTCTAGTTCACAATCGAGTCCTTTTTATGACCACCAATCAATATTCAGAGTTGGGGTATGTTCACACAATGTATTTTGGTGTGTAGTTTCGCGCCAAAATACACATTAAATAATGTTTTAGTACAGCACTCATTGAGTATAGTGTAAAATCATTGTCATGCATACAACAGTGACTTTAGTTGCATATTTTTCGGTGTTTGCGCCTATACAAAAGTCTAGGAGACAGAAATCTTGGGCCAGTGTGCACCATTTTCTCATTGGAATTACATGTTTCCAAGTGCCTAATTTCAATGAACAAACTAATGCGTTTTTCAAATGCAAAGGTACTAGCTGGAAATACGCTGTGTAGACTTACCCTAACCATTAGATTATGTGCAGTATGGACAGCAGTTACATGGACTGGGGATGACTCCGTAAGGTCCTGGTAAGTTGTCTCAAGTACCTGGAGCCATGGAGTGCATCACACAGCTGCTGAAGGTGTGGGAGAGGACCTATACAGTGAACACAACAATTAAGGTGGTTCAACAGAAGCTCAATTAGTTTCAAGTCTGTGGAATGAGGGGGCCAGGGTAGGACTTGGAGTTCTTGGTCTTGCTCTTCCAACCAATGTTGGATAATTCTAGACATGTGATTTGTCGCTGGAGGATCCCATCTGCTCCAGATAAGACAATCAGCATGTAGAGGTGTAGGAGATCTGCAAGAATGGCTTCCTACTAAAATCAGTTCATAGATGAGTGGACCCAGAGACTGGCAGACGATGCCCATTCCTGAGTCCATAACGCTGCCACCAATAGCTTGTGTTCTTAGAGCTATGGGGATTTTCGGATGTGTCTTGCCGGACACACCATCCATCCGTTCAATGAAGCAGAAAATGTTACTCACAGGAAAACAACCCTTTTCCAGTCATTGGTGGGGTCCAAATCCAATACGGCCATGTAAATAAAAGCTTTTTCGATCAATGCAACTTTGTTACCAGGGGTGGAGCAGTAGGGTGCACTGAACTGTTTTAGGCACACATATGGTAGCCCTCCGATTTATTTTAATGATGAGCTGCTCTACTTTAGCATTTTAGTCCACACTCGTAGGCAGGTGGTGCTTCGCAGTTTCCATGTTGCTTATTTGCAGTGCTGTTATTTGTCTACTCTCAATACACTTTCAATACAGCAGCACATGAACAGACTGCGCAGTTTCAAAAATACTGCCATCCTTGGTCTTAAAGTAAAAAATCATCCCTCAGTAAACAGTGGGAGATGAAGATTTCATAGCCCTGCAGACCTCCTGCAATGGTTCTCATATCTGCAGAGCGGTCAGCTCCCTCCCAGGCTGCACAAGCTCCTTGTAACCAGAACGCCTGCATTGCTGTAAGCAGTTATACATACAGTCTGAATTACAGTTACATAGTTTGTCAGGCCGAAAAAAGACATACGTCCATCCAGTTCAGCCCATTTGTTAAAGTGTTGCTAAAGTGTTAAAGTGTTGATCCAGAGAAAGGCAAAAACCCCCATGAGGTAGAAGCCAATTGTCCTCATGTTAGGGAAAAAATTCCTTCCTGACTCCAATCTGGCAATCGGAATAAATCCCTGGATCAACGACCCCCCTCCAGAATCCTAGTCACTATAACTTGTTATATTACATCTAGAAATGTATCCAGACCCTTCTTCAGAATCCTAGTCACTATAACTTGTTATGTTATCACTCTCCAGAAATGCATCCAAGCCCTTCTTGAACTCTGTTAGTGAATTCACCATGACAATTTCCTCTGGCAGAGAGTTCCACAGTCTCACCGCTCTAACAGTAAAGAATCCCTTTCTATGTTTATGTAGAAACTTTCTTTCCTCAAGACGTAGAGGATGCCCCCTTGTTCTAGATACAGTCCTGGGTATAAATAAATCTTTAGCGAGATCTCTATATTGGCCCTTAATATATTTAAACATATTTATTATGTCCCCCCGAAGCCGTCTTTTCTCTAAACTAAATAACCCTAATCTTGCTAATCTTTCTGGATATTGCAGTCCACCCAGTCCTTTTATTATTTTTGTTGCCCGCCTTTGTACCTGTTCAAGCTCTACAATGTCTTTCCTGTGCACTGGTGCCCAAAACTGTACACAATATTCCATGTGTGGTCTAACCAGTGACTTGTATAGTGGGAGAATAATGTTCTCATCATGTGCATCTATGCCCCTTTAAATACAACCCATGATCCTATTTGCCTTGGCAGCTGCTGCCTGACACTGGCTGCTACAATTAAGTCTACTGACCACCAGGATTCCCAAGTGCTTCTCCATGTCACTTTTACCCAGTGTTTTTTCCATTTAACATGTAATCATGTAATGGATTTTTCCTCCCCATGTGCATAACCTTGCATTTATCAGTGTTAAACCTCATCTGCCACTTCTCTGCCCAGGCCTCCAATCTATCCAGATCCCTTTGTAATAACACATTATCCTCTATTGTGTGGATTCCTTTACAGAGCTTAGTATCATCTGCAAAGATCGATATTCTACTGTGCAATCCCTGTGTAAGATCATTTATGAAAATATTAAAGAGGATAGGGCCCAATACTGAGCCTTGTGGTACCGTTAATTACCACCCTTTGTTTTCTATCAGTGAGCCAGTTGCTTACCTACTTGCACACATTTTCCCCCAGTCCAAGCATTCTCATTTTACTTACCAACCTTTTATGTGGAACAGTATCAAATGCTTTAGAAAAATCCAAATATATGACATCCAGTGCCTCACCCCGATCCAGTCTGGAACTAACTTCCTCATAGAAGCTGATGAGATTAGTCTGACCGGACCGATCCTTCATAAACCCATGCTGGAACGGTGTTATACATTTATTTTGAGTGAGATACTCCAGGATAGCATCTCTTAGAAAACCTTCAAACATTTTACCTACAACAGAGGTTAAGCTTACCGGCCTATAGTTTCTAGGATCACTTTTTGACCCCTTTTTGAATATTGGCACCACATTTGCTATGCGCCAATCCTTTGGGACACACCCCGTTATTATACAGTCCATAAATATTAAAAATAGAGGCCTATCTATCACATTACTTAACTCCCTTAGGACACGCGGGTGTATACCGTCAGGGCCTGGGGATTTGTCTATTTTAATCTTCCTAAGGCGGAGCTGCACTTCTTCTTGGGTTAGACAAGAAACATTTAATTTGGAATTTACCTCCTCCCTATGCTCATCAACAGGAAGCTCATCCTCCTCTGTAAATACAGTGGAGAAGAAATTGTTTAATAGGTTTGCTTTTTTCTCATCGCCCTCTACTGTCTCTCCCTCTGTACTTTGTAAAGGGCCAACATTTTCTTTTTTAATCTTTTTGCTATTTATATAGTTAAAAAATATTTTGGGGTTAGTTTTACTTTCTATGGCAATACATGTTTCTGTCTCCAGCTTTACTGCCTTTATCACTATTTTACACACTTTATTTTTTTCCTTTTTTGGGCCTCTTCACTGCCCTCCTGTTTTAGTAGCTGAAACAATTTATTTTTGTTTTTTATTGCCTCCTTTACATCTCTGTTGATCCACATTGGGTTTTTCCTGTTTCTAATTATTTTTTTACCATATGGTATGTACCTCTCACAGTGGGCGCCTAAGATGTTTTTAAAGATCTCCCATTTATTTTTTGTTCTGCTATTTTTAAACACCTTGTCCCAGTCAATACAGTTTAGTGCCTCTCTAAGCAGGGTAAAATTAGCCTTCCTCAAATTCAGTGTTTTTGTGGCTCCATGACAAAAAGCTCTATTGAAGGATAAATGGAAGTTTATTATATTATGGTCACTATTTCCTAGGTGCCCCTCAACCTGGACCTTTGTTATTCTGTCAGGTCTGTTAGTCAATATTAAGTCTAGAAGGGCCTTTCCTCTAGTCGGTTCCTGCACCATTTGGGAAAGGTAATTATCTTTAGTTATAGACAAAAACCTGTTTCCTTAGTGAGAGCTACAAGTTTCAGATTCCCAGTTTATGTCTGGGTAGTTAAAGTCGCCCAGAATAACAACCTCATTCTGATTAGATGCTTCATCTATTTGCCTGAGGAGCATATCTTCTATGGGTTCTGTTATATTTGGAGGCCTATAGCAGACTCCTATTAGAATTATATTACTTTAACTACCCCCATGTATATTTACCCATAATGATTCCACCTGTTCACTACCTGTACCTATATCTCCATGCAGTGTTTGCTTCAGACAGGATTTTACATAGAGACAGACACCTCCCCCCTTCCGGTGTTTACGGTCACGTCTAAAAAGACTGTAACCCTGCAAGTTATCCGCCTAGTCGTTGCTCTCATCCAGCTAGTTATCCCTACTATGTCATATTTTTCTTCTGCAATTAATACTTCTAGTTCATTTATTTTGTTGGTCAGACTGCTGGCGTTGGTCAGCATGCAATTTAGAGATTTTCCAGTTTTTATTCCTTTCTCCCTATTTTTTTAAACTATTGCTACACCCCTTCCCTCCACTCCACCCCCCTGATTTATTACTAATTCCCAGCTCTCTATATTCACTATCTTGCTATATGTGTAGTTTCCCTCCCCCCCCAGTCCCTAGTTTAAATATTCCTCCAGCTTCCTAGCCATTTTGTCCCCCAATACAGCTGCACCCTCCCCATTTAGGTGCAGCCCGTCCCTAGCATAGAGCCTGTAGCCAAGACAGAAGTCAGCCCAGTTCTCCAAAAACCCAAATCCCTCTTTCCTACACCAATTTTTGAGCCACTTATTCACCTCTCTAATCTCCCTCTGCCTCTCTGGTGTGGCCCGTGGAACAGGTAATATTTCTGAAAATATTACTCTGGAGGTCCTTGCTTTGAGCTTTTTGCCTTGGTCTCTGAAATAATTTTTAAGGACACTCCACCTACCTCTAACTTTGTCATTGGTGCCAATGTGGACCATGACAGCTGGATTCTCACCAGCCCCACCCAGCAATCTGTCAGCCCGATCCGCGATATGTCGAACCCAGGCCCCAGGTAAACAGCATACTGTTCGACGATCCCGGTCTTTGTGGCAGATTGCCCTGTCTGTGCCCCTTATAATGGAGTCCCCAACTACTAGCACCTGTCTAGTCTGACCTGCACTCCTATTCCCAATCTTACTGGAGCAGACAGGGGTAGTGTCTTGCTGCAGCAATGCTATTTCTAAGCCGACATCCCCCTCATCCACCAATCTTGCAAATTTGTTGGGGTGTACCAGTTCAGGACTAGCCTCCCTAACACTCTTCCCTCTACCCTTCTTTCTAACTGTTACCCAGCTAGCTGCCTCATGCTCCTGCACCTCCATGCTACCATCCTCCCCAGAATCTACACCTGCGAGTGATTGCTCGTGAGCAGCAAACTCGCTTCCAAGTTGGCAATGGATCTCGGTGTTGCCACTTGCTCATTTAGATCCAGGATCTGGGCTTCTAAATGTGCAGTGTGCACACATCTTGCACAGCAGTATGCCCCCTCGAACTGTTGCTCAAGGATGGCATACATTGCACAGGTTGTGCACTGGACAGCATTGTCAAACATGGAACTCATGGGGATGTTACCAAATAAAAAAAAGAAATACAGATACAAATATGAAAAATCTGTATAATACTGCCCTTTCTAAAAGTCCCAAATCTAAAGTTCCCCAATATTAAGTTCCACATTTAAAACAAAACAGACACACGCACGCTCAGAATACTCGCTTAGACTACTTATCTTTTAACCCTTTGATTCAAAGCAGTTCAGCAGCAACTCTCCTCTGAGAAGGCATTAATGGAACAAATGTGAGAAATGTACTCTGCTCCCCCTTAGTTACCAGGCAGGAAGTAGAGCAGACTGTATAAGGCTGTGTTATATGGGGAGGGGGGAGGTGGGAGAGTGAATCTAGCAGCTAAAGACTCAGTAATTGCCCAGATCCTTGACAGAGAGCTGGGAGATGAGCATAGAGAAGCTCAGACAGCTTTTATTATACAGACAGTCTGCATAGAAAGCTGAGACACCTAGTTGCACTTTCATTTTACACAGCTCAGAGGGGAGTAATCACAGAGAACAGGCAGCCAATCACAGCAAAGGGGGCGTGTCCCATCCAGGGGGTGTGTCCCTACAGGCTGAATGAAATATCAGTCAGCCAATCACAGAGAAAGGGGGCGTGGTCTGACCCCAGACTGCAGTTTTAGGTGTAGAACACACAGATTAGCTTATATCTGCTACAGTGCTTTGCGAAAGTATTCGACCCCCTTGAACTTTTCAACCTTTTGCCACATTTCAGGCATCAAACATAAAGATATAAAATTTTAACTTGTTTGTGAAGAATCAACAACAAGTGGGACACAATTGTGAAGTGGAACGAAATTTATTGGATATTTGAAACTTTTGTAAAAAAACTGAAAAGTGGGGCGTGCAATATTATTTGGCCCCTTTACTTTCAGTGCAGCAAACTCACTCCAGAAGTTCAGTGACGATCTCTGAATTATCCAATGTTATCCAAAATGACTGATGATGATAAATATAATCCACCTGTGTGTAATCAAGTCTTCGTATAAATGCACCTGCTCTGTGATAGTCTCAGGGTTCTGTTTAAAGTGCAGAGAGCATCGTGAAGACCAAGGAACACACCAGGCAGATCTGTCATACTGTTGTGGAGAAGTTTAAAGCCGGATTTGGATACAAAAAGATTTCCCAAACTTTAAACATCCCAAGGAGCACTGTGCAAGGGATCATATTGAAATGGAAGGAGTATCAGATCACTGCAAATCTACCAAGACACGACCAAGAGGCCCATGATCACCCTGGAGGAACTGCAGAGATCTACAGCTGATGTGCGAGAGTCTGTCCATAGGACAACAATCAGTCGTACACTGCACAAATCTGACCTTTATGGAAGAGTGGGATCAGTTCTGGATGAATTGCAGAGATCTACAGCTGATGTGGGAGAGTCTGTCCATAGGACAACAATCAGTCGTACACTGCACAAATCTGGCTTTTATGGAGAGTGGCAAGAAGAAAACCATTTCTCAAAGATATCCATAAAAAGTCTCGTTTAAAGTTTGCCGCAAGCCACCTGGGAGACACCAAACATGTGGAAGAAGGTGCTCTGGTTAGAGGAAACCAAAATCGAACTTTTTGGCCACAATGCAAAACGATATGTTTGGCATAAAAGCAACACAGCTCAAAACCCTGAACACACCATTCACACTGTCAAACATGGTGGTGGCAGCATCATGGTTTGGGCCTGCTTTTCTTCAGCAGGGACAGGGAAGATGGTTAAAATTGATGGGAAGATGGATGGAGCCAAATACAGGACCATTCTGGAAGGAAACCTGTTGGAGTCTGCAAAAGACCTGTGACTGGGATGGAGATTTATTTTCCAACAAGACAATGATCCCAAACATAAAGCAAAATCTACAATGGAAGGTTCACAAATAAACGTATCCAGGTGTTAGAATGGCCAAGTCACAGTCCAGACCTGAATCCAATCGAGAATCTGTGGAAAGAGCTGGAAACTGCTGTTCACAAACGCTCTCCATCCAACCTCACTGAGCTCAAGCTGGTTTCCAAGTAAGAATGGGCAAGAATTTCTGTCTCTCGATGTGCAAAACTGATAGAGACATACCCCAAGCGACTTGCAGCTTTAATCGCAGCAAAAGGTGGCGCTACAAAGAATTAATTTAAGGGAGCCAAATAATATTGCACGCCCCACTTTTCAGTTTATTTTTTACAAAAGTTTTAAAACATCCAATAAATTTCGTTCCACTTCACAATTGTGTCCCACTTGCTGATTCTTCACAAAAAAGTTAAAATTTTAGATCTTTATGCTTGCAGCCTGAAATGTGGCAAAAGGTTGAAAAGTTCAAGGGGGCCGAATACTTTCGCAAGGCACTGTATACTAAATAATTTAGGTAATGCAAACCAATTGCAAAAGTGCTTATTTTTACTGTCCCCAACATTAGAGATATGATCTTTGTAGCGAGAAAACCCCTTTAATGCCTCTCCAGGCCCAACACATCATGCTCCTAGAGATAAGCGTTCAACAAAGCTCAGAGAAAAGGGAGATCAGACCTAAGGACTTAAAGGACTGCTGCACTTCTCCCTTAATGGGACAGTGAGTAGAGTCCTAGATGAGGATTTTGCCCATGGATATTGATGTTTGTTTGTGATGGGCCTAATCCATTCTGAAAATGATCCTTTAGAAGTCTTCAATGTAAGATTAAAACAGAACAAATCTATTTCACTGCTAAAACGTATCAAATTAATGTGAAACGCTGGGGACGAAGCTACTAAAAAGCACCCATGTGTTGGTTAATTTTTTCTTTTTGATAACATTAAGGATAAGTTCACACGGCGTATTCACAGCGCGTACCTTTGTGTGCCAAAAAACACGTTAGTTTACTCCTTGAAATGCCGCATTAGCAAGTGCATCATTTCAACAAGCAAACAGCGCACACTGGCCCAAAGCAGATTTCCTATACTTTTGTATTTCTTGGCGGGTTTCAATTCTTTTATGGCATGAAAAGTATGCACCGAAAAATACGTGACTAAAATCATTGCATCTGCACAATGACGATGATTTGACACTGAACTCAATGAGTGTTGTACTGTATATGAAAATTGTTCAAAGCGTATTTTGGCATGTACTTAGCAAAAATTGAGCGCCAAAATACGTTGTGTGAAAATACCCAGATAGGTACCCACAAACAATACAGGCTTCTTGACATGTCAGAACAAAAGTAAAGCCCCAAACACAGAGTGGAACGAAAAAAGAATGTGTGGAGTATCTCGCAGTTGCATGGTATTTTTTGTTTTATGTTGTGTAATTTTGTTGGATCTAAGTTCATACTCTCAAGCATAACACACACTAAATAAACTCTACAAAGAGATAAGGTAGGGAGGGCAAGACACAGATGGAGAGATACTCCACATACATGGCCTAAAGCTGTTGCCAGCTAAGTTTACTATCTTTGTTAAGCCATTAACAAGAGAATGAAAATCCTCCACCACCTTAAACAACTCAGTCCTGATATTTTCCTACAGCAGGAGAAGCATTTGAAGTTATAGAATTTTCCTACAATGGCCAAACTTTGGGTAGGTCACATATTTGGGGTGACCTGCAGTACACGGAAGGTTAAGGCATAATAACTTTAATACATAAAAACTTTCCTTTACTTGCATTTTCTATGTTTATTGTCTCAGTGGGAAAAAGCAGGCCTTTAACCCACATCTGGAAGTTAGGGTAAGAATTGATAGAACATGCCTCACCTTATTAGGGGGCAGGCTCGGACTGGGCCGCCGGGGAATTTACCGATCCCCCGGCGGGCCCCGAGCCACTGTGGGCCCTGGAGGCAGTGCCGCCGCTCCCCAGGGCCCGTCTGCGCATCCGGTCACTGAACGCTCAGGCCCCGTGTCCCGAGCGCCCAGAGACCGGGCTCGATAGCCGGGTACTAATGTCCCTGACTCCGGGGCTGCGCGGGTTCAGCGGAGCCGAGTGCCGCCCGTGCTCGGCTCCGCTGATTGCCCTGGCAGGCTTAAGGCATTAGGCCTTAAGCCTGCCGGGCGCCGGCCCCTACTGTTGACGTAGGCGGCGCGGTGACGTCACATTACCGCGCCGCCTATGCAGGGCCACAGTAAAAGCCGGCGGCAGCTCGGAGAGGCGGGAGCCGGAGCCAGGTAAGTGGCTGTTTGTTGTTTGTTTTTGTTTTGTTTTTTTTAAATCTACCTACAGGGGCCCTGACTACAAAGGGGGCCCTGACTACAAAGGGGGGCCCTCACTAATCCAAAGGGGGCCCTGGCTAATATAAAGGGGGGCCCTGACTACAAAGGGGGGCCCTGACTACAAAGGGGGGCCCTGACTACAAAGGGGGGCCTGGCTAATGAAAAGGGGGCCCTGACTACAAAGGGGGCCCTGGATAATGAAAGGGGGCCCTGACTACAAAGGGCGGCCCTGACTACAAAGGGCGGCCTGGCTAATAAAAGGGCGGCCCTGACTACAAAGGGGGCCATGGCTAATGAAAGGGGGGCCATGGCTAATGAAAGGGGGGCCATGACTACAAAGGGGGCCCTGGCTAATGAAAGGGGGGCCCCGACTACAAAGGAGGCTCTGACTACAAAGGGGGCTCTGACTACAAAGGAGGCTTTAACTACCTACAGGGGGCCCTGGCTACCAGAGGGGACCTTAACTACCTAAAGGAGGCCCTGGGTACCTAAAGGGGGCCCTGGCTACCAGAGGGGGCCCTGGCTACCTAAAGGGGGCACTGACTACGAGAGGGGGCCCTGCCTACTAACTGGGGCCCTACCTACCTAAAGGGGGATCTGACTACCAGAGGGGGCCCTGGCTACCTAAAGGGGGCCCTGGCTACCTAAAGGGGGATCTGACTACCAGAGGGTGCCCTGGCTATCTAAAGGGGGCCCTGGCTGCCTAAAGGGGGATCCGACTACCAGAGGGGGCCCTGACTACTAAAGGGGGCCCTGACTACCTAAATACTAAAGGTGGCCCTGAATACCTCCACAGTAGCTAATAGGGGGGGGGGGGCCGACTTCCTGCACACTAGCTAAAGAAGGCCCCTAACTACCTGTATACTACCTAAAGGGGCCCTAACTGCCTGTATACTATCTAAAAGAGACCCCTAACTGCCTGTATACTACCTATAAGAGACCCCTAACTGCCTGTATACTACCTAAAAGAGACCCCTAACTGCCTTTATACTACCTAAAAAGGAGGCCTTAACTGCCTGTATACCACCTAAAGAAGGCCTTAACTGCCTGTATGCTACCTAAAGAAGGCCTTAACTGCCTGTATACTACCTAAAGGAGACCCCTAACTATCTGTATACTACCTAAAGGAGTCCCTAACTGCCTGTATACTACCTAAAGGGAGTCCCTAACTGCTTGAAGCCTATATAAAGGGGACCCCAACTACCTACAGCTTACCTAATTGGGGGAAACCACCTACCTACAGCCAGCGAGAGTCTACCTACCTAAATAGGGCCTATATAGTTACCTGGGGCCTTGCAAATTTGCCTACCTACCTGGTAATATAATTAACAGGGCAGCAGCCCATAGTTGTAGTATTATCTCCAGGGGGTTAGTCCTCTCCCCACCTTCCAGCCCCTTAGGATACTAGGCCTCTAAGTTATGGCTTGTACCCGCTCTCCCACCCCTGGGAAGATTATACAGAGGTGGGAATAGGTAAAGAGATGCTGGAGAATTGTGTATCCTAAGATATTTGTGTGTAATTTCTGCAGGGATGAGTGGTGGCCGGGACAGGTCATAGTGGCGGTGTGGAACGGTTGCAGAAGAATTGGGAATAAGAACACGTCATGTGAGAAGAGAACGACTCATCAGTGAAGACATCTCCGGTGTCCCTGATTTCAGGGGTTATTTTTTATATTGTAATATGATGGTGACCTGAGCTGGTATCGGACCACTATGTGGTCTCTATATGGCGGTGTTGTAGGTTATATCAGCGCGGGTATAGTGGCAGCTTACATGTGTTCCTGATTGTAAAAATGAGGGAACACCTGACCCTGTGATAGGAGTTACACTTTTACTTTCTTGCTGGTGTGTATTTTAGAAGGTGTTGAGGAGTGTGACCAAGGGAAACGTGGAGTGGGATATTTTATGTGGGTGGAGGGGGATATGGATGGAGCTACTTAGCCCTGTGTCTATGATATGTTAGACTGACAAATGTGTGACTAACTTGATATTGTACTACACAATACAGTTCTGTTTTTCACACTGTATTATGTGGTAAAATGGGTGCATTTATGTCTGAGAGACCGGTATTATTTTCATGTACAGTAGGGTGGGCCCCCCCAAGATCAACTCCCCTGTGTGCCCCAGACCCCCCAGTCCGACACTGTTAGGGGGCGACTCTAAAACAATGCTTTCCCCTCCAGAGGACAGCGGATTGAGACCTTGAAAGGAACGAGAGATACTGATTTGGTCCCTCCATCCTTCATGCAATTGAAAAGTCTAAGGAATAGCTGGAGGGAAACTCAACCTGAAGGCAGACAATTACCACACTATTCTCATGCCCATCAGTCATGATCTAGGATCGTTTATGTGTTGGGGCAAGATGCATTGCAGCATAGGCTAGTGGCTGCATTGATTCTAGACATGGTCATTTCAGACCATGCACCAATATCAGTTACAAAAAAACAGATATACATTTGAGGGGTTAAGACTAACATATGGAAGTTCTCTGCTTATTTAAATGAACTGGAACCCTTCCACTCTATGATACAGAGATGATGGTTGGAATACATCGAGACAAACAAAGTTCACCACGCTGACCCTTATATTTATCAGCCGATGGCCAAGTCAGTTTTGAGGGGCTGTCTTATCACACGCAGCATCTTATAAGCCATCAATGTCTAAACCCCCGGCAACATAAGTGAGTACACCCCTGAAGTTAAAATGGACAAATTATGCCCAAAGTGTCAGTATCTTGTGTGCTCACCATTATTTTCCAGCTGCCTTTATTCTCTCGTGTATGGAGTTCACTAGAGCTTCACAGGTTGCAGCCACTAGAATCCTCTTTCACTCTTCCATGACAACATCATGGATCTGGTGCATGTTAGGGACCTTGCACTTCTCCATTTTCCATTTGAGGATGCCTCACAGATGCTCGATAGCGTTTAGGTCTGTAGACATGCTTGGCCAGTCCAGCATCTTTACCCTAATTTTCTTTAGCAAGGCAGTGGTCGTCTCGTTGTTATCATGTCGGAATACTGCCCTACGGCCCAGAAGGGAGGGGATCATGCCCTGCTTCATTATGCCACAGTACATGTTGGCATTCATGGTTCCCTAAAGGAACTGTAGCTCCCCACAGCTGACAGCACTTATTTAGCCCCAAACCAAAAAACTCCCACCACCATGCTTGACTGTAGGCAAGTCCTACCTGTCTTTGTACTCTTCACCTGCTTGCCGCCACACACACTTGACACCACATGAACTAAATAAGTTTATGTTGGTCTCATCAGACCACAGCATTTGGTTCTAGTAATCCATATCCTTAGTTTGCTTGTCTTCAGAAAACGGTTTGTGGGCTTTTTGGTGCATCATCTTTAGAAGAAGATTCCTTCTGGGACAGCCATGCAAACAAATTTGATGCAGTGAGCGGTGTATGGTCTGAGCAATGACAGGCTGACTCCCCCACTTCTTTAACCTCTGCAACAATGCTGACAGCATTCATATGTCTATTTTAAAAATACAATCTCTCGATATGATGCCGAGCATGTGAACTCAACTTCTTTGGTTGATCAAGGCGAAGCCTGTTCTTAGTGGAACCCTTCTTGTTAAACCACTGTATGGTCTTGCTGCAGCTCAGCTTCAGGGTGTTGGCAATCTTCTAATAGCCTAAGCCATTATTTTTTGCAGATCCTCAGACAGTTCTTTGCCATAAGGTGCAGTGTCAAAATTAGATTGACCATTACGAGAGAATGTGAGAGCGATAACATCAAATTTGACACACCTGCTCTCTATTCACACCTGAGACCTTGTAACACTAACAAGTCACATTACACCATGGAGGAAAAATGGCAAACTGGACACAATTTGTTTATTTTCACTTAACGGTGTACTCACTTTTATTGCCAGTGGTTCAGATATTGTTGCCTGTGTGTCGAGTTATTTTAAAAACACACCAAATTTACACTGTTATACAAGCTGTACACTGATTAATTTACATTGTATCAAAGTGTCATATCTTCATTTTTGTCCAATGAAAGGATATAATACAATATTTACAAAAAATGTGAGGGGTGTACTCACTTGTGAGATACTATATATGTAGACCAGTAAACATAAATGTCAACAATTGTACAGCTATGCTAGCTTCCAAATTAAAGCAGCTTACACAGCTTTTCAACTGCCCTTCTCTGCAACAACCAACACGAGTTGGATGATGGCCAAGAAAGAATTTGATAATATGACTGGATAGGCGGGAGGCTTTATGGAGGGGCCAGGATAAAGCAGACCTTTTTGGGTTTGAGAATAAACTGGGCAAATGCTGCCTACTGGGGGAAAAAATATGGTGGTATTGTGTTTTTCTCCCATTCCACCTAGCAGACTAGGGCACAGGCCTCAGGCAACGTGCTGGTAAGGAACAGGCTTTTGAATTTTGTAGTGGGTGGAGAAAGGCACCATTTGCCCCTATTTGCCTAGGGCACAAAAATGCCTTGTCCTGGCATTGGTGGTATCAACACTGGTATGCTATCACCCATCTCTATAACTCGGTTCCCAGGTCCAGGGAAGCCCACAAGGACCATCATACTTGCTTAAGCCAATAATGAAAACCAATGTATTGTGTCTAATACAGCAACATAAATCATGTAGACATTCTAAACAGTTACCAAGAACCTGCAACATTTAAGCTATGTTCACACGGCTTAACTGCGGGACGTAATTACCCCCCGCAGTTACGCCGTGTGGCCGGGGGCGGGAGCGGGGGAGTGAGCGGGGGGCCGGCACTTCGCCGGCCCATAGACAATCATTGCTAGCGGCGCGTATACGCCGCTAGAAAATGACATGTCAATTATCTCCCCCCTCGGCGTATTCGCCGAGCAGGGAGAAGAGAAGTAATCCATAGTTCTCTATGAGAACTGTGGATTACCGTAATGAATGGGCCGTTTTCAGCCCGTAATTTGCGCACTTCGGCACGTAATTACGGACCGAAATATGGCCCATTTTAAGCCGTGTGAACATGGCCTTACAGTAAGGCTTGATTCACGTATGCCTTAAAGGTTCTGTTCAGAACCTCAGTCGTATGTATTGTCGGAAATTACAGAAAAAAATAACACAGCAAGTTGCACTATTTTTTCTGTCTAAACAATGGACACTAGAGCGGAAACCTAACGGACCCATTGTAATCAGAAGGGTCCGCCAAGGGTCATTGAGGAAATTAATCCTTTTCAATTTTTTTCACTTCTGAGCTGGAGGTTCAGAATGGAACCTCCAACGCAGATGTGAACCAAGGCCAACATTATAGAGTGATAATGGACCACAATTACTAAAGTAAGGAAACATTTACATATAAAATGACTAAGTGTATCCTTCCTTCACACACAGCGCACTTGTGGCTCATAATGCAAAACAGAAATGAATGGGAGGGAAGATAGGAAGCACATGTTTTCTATCTTCAAAATAACTCCACTTCCTACATCACAACCCTAACCAACAAATTCTAATTCTCACCATCCCACCAGAGCTGCCATACACCTCCCTGCTACTGTTAGGGTGCTTTCACACTGTTTTTAAAAAAAAAAAAAGCACCAAAAAGCAGTGTGTGAAAGCACCCTTAACCTCCGTTGTCAAAGGCCATATTTATATATGTAGATTTTTATATATCTTTATAGGTACTTTACAAGCAACTTCCGACATGGACAATGTCCAGTGTTAACATTGTGTGGGGTTTGAATGATCTTTGTTGCCCTTGTCCCTTCGTATAATTGGTCAGTATAGATGCAATCAAATAACCTTTTTTAAAGATGATTTTTGTACATGTAAAATTACATCAGCTTACATGTTCAAGGAACGGTTATATCTTTCCCTTTAGGTTAATTCGGAGAGATTTATCAGAAACCGTGTAAAAGTAGAGAAGGTGCCCTCAGCTCCCAGTGACCTAAGTGGGAATAAGGGGCCGTTCACACGGCTTATTCTAAGACTGATTCCAGTCGTACTGCGCGTCGGATTTGCGCTGCAGTACGGCTGGAATCCGTCCCAGTCATTACGGTAATCCACAGTTCTCATAGAGAACTATGGATTCCGTCTCTTCTCCCCGCTCGGTGAATACGCCGAGGGGGGAGAAAGTGACATGCACATTATTTACGGCGCGTACGCGCCGTGAATAATGAGTGTCTATGGGGCCGGCGAGCTGCCGGACCCCCGCCACACCCCCACTGCACGGCTACCGGCGTAATTGCGGGCGAAATCCGTCCCCGCAATTACGCCGCAATAAGCCGTGTGAACATTGCCTAAGAGTATTTTCACACGGCGTGTTGACTCTGTGTTGGGATTCGTTTTTAGATGCATATCTGTGTTTCAGATCCTAAATGGACCCAAACAGGCATCTAGCAATGTGCAGTGTGATTTACATTGCTTTCAATGTAAAACACGCATTGGCGTTCAGACGCATGATCGCCGATGTATGTTTACATGCGTCTTTGCGATGCGTCTTTCGGATACGTTCAAAAAATTGACATGTCAATTCTTGATCTGCAGACAACCTTTTTAAAACCATAGGGTGCGTTTCTGCTGTGTTGAATGCGATTTACGTTTTTGCGTTTTTCAGATCCAAAAACAAATCCAACACTCCGTGTGAACTTACCCTAAGTGCACACATCTGCGGGTTTTTTCACTCTGACAAGTTACGTGCTGCACAGCACCCATGAAGTTAACTGTAGTGAAATAAATACATGAAAATAGGCTGCAAAAAAGTACCAAAAGACATCAAATGAACAAAAGTGCGCAGAAAAATGGATGAAAAAAACCAAACTTAAACCACCTTAGAATGGTTTCACACACCATTTTTTTGCAGTTTTTGCTTTTCAGAAATGGATTAAGCAGTAAGAACTATAAGTCATTCATATTTCCCATTCCTTCTGAATACATTTCAGGCTGTGGAGCAAAAACAGAATAAAAAACTGCCATAAACAGTGCAGCATTTTCCAAAATAACAACTTACTGGGGCACATTTAGTATGGCAATTGCAACATAATTCTGCTGCAATATTTGGCACATTACTGGTGCATATGCGTTGCATTTATTCTAAATTTTAGACAGTTTCTAGACGCTTCTGTGCCTCGGTTGACAAACGGGCATGCCTCAGTAAAAGGGCATAGCTTAGCATGCAACACTGTGCACCAAGAAAATGCGTCAATATTTTGCTGCAATTAGGCTAGGCACACTCAACTGGCTTCTGTTTAACAAATATGCCAGGTTGTATACATTAACCGGATGCCTCTGATGGATGCTACGTAGAAGTATCACCTCTGGGGCCCCATTGTAAAAAAGTTAGACATTTAACATATGTTTTTTAAATAATGCCATTATATAGAATGGCGGAGAAGCCTTTTTTTCTTGCGGTATACAGACATTTGTTTGCCAAATGGAGACCAAAAGGACACACCTACAGTGTGTAGGTTTGGAGCTTTCACAGTGTACACACTAAACATAGATCATAAAAGTCTATGTCACTAGCCTTAGTTAGATAAAGTAAGCAAACTTATAGAAAGTTATGTTCACACGTTTGTTAAATACATATTTGGGTACATTTTATGTTCCAAAAAACGCACCCCAATATGTATTTAACAATGTTCAAGTGTGATTACATTGATTTCAGTGTAAAATACGTATCATCGTTTAGATGATACGTGTTTTACATACATTTTTGCATTGTGTTTAAAGAAGTGACATGTCAATTCTTGATCCACTTAATGCATTGAAAAGGCAATAGAAACTATAGAGATACATTTCTGCAATCCAGAAAACTCATCCAAATACAGACCATACTTTATGGTATGTTTTTGGATGCGTTCGACGCAATACGTTTTACGTATTGCAAAAATGTATCCAAGATACCATCTTCACATACCCTTAGGCTATGTTCACACGGCTTAAAAGTAAACGTATTTCAGTCCGTAATTACGCGCCGGAGTGCGCAAATTACGAGCTGAATACGTCCTAGTAACTACAGTAATCCACAGTTCTCATAGAGAACTATGGATTACGTCTCCTCTCCTGCCTTGCGTGACGTATACACCGTAAGGGGGGAGATAATTGACATTTTAATTACCAGTGGCGTATACGCGCCGCTGGTAATGCAAGTCTATGGGCCGGCGAGGGGCCCCCCGCTCCGTCCCCCGCTCCCGGCCACAGGGCGTAATTGCGGGGCGTAATTACGTCCCGCAGTTAAACCATGTGAACATAGCCTTAGACTAGGCAGTCTTAGAGGCCGTTCACACGGCTTATTTTGGGCACGGACTCCAGCCGTATTGCGTGCCGTACTGAGCTGCAATACGGCTGGAATCCGTCCCAGTCATTACGGTAATCCATAGTTCTTATAGAGAACTATGGATTCCGTCTCTCCTTCCCGCTCGGCGAATCCGCCGGGTGGGGAGAAAGTCACATGTTCATTATCCCGGCGGGATACGCGCCGTGGATAATGAAAGTCTACGGGGCCGGCGGGTAGCGCCCCCGCCCCTTATTCAGGCTGTAATTGCGGGCGAAATCCGTCCCGCAATTACAGCTTGAATAAGCCGTGTGAACCGGCCCTTAAAATGCACCATACTTATCATAATGTTGATAAATTTGGCACAGGTTAAAACTATCTAGCAAGCTGAAAAACACAAGTAATTCAAGGGAAAGACACGTATGTGGTTTATTTTCTATGGGTACATTATAAATGTTTTTCTTAGACACATTTTTCGATTTATTTTGATGTGCTTACATCCAAACCCCCCCCAAAAATTGCAGGAAATAAAATAAATGTGTATTTGGCAAGCTTACTGGTTTCAATGGAAGGATTACATACACATTCCATGTAATAAAATTAGAAAGCACTTCAGTTTTTTTCACAAGGTGCATATTTAAAATAGAATGAAGCACAATGGTGCATTTTTCTATTGAAAACAGTATTTTGCTGCAGAATACCTGCATATTATTTGACCGAATCCATCCTTGAACATAAAGGGGTGTGTCCCACGAAGCAAAGTGTACTGGATCGGTCGTCTCGTGCATGAGAATGAGGAGGGTGGTGCTTGCTGCCGTCCTCTCCATTCATTCATTCTATGGGAGCTTCCAAACATAACCAAGAACCCGGCTATATTCAGAACTCCTATAGAAGTGAATGAGGAGGATGGTCGCATGTGCCACCCTCCTCAAGCACGGTCGGCTCGCAGCTAGCTGTGAACCGACTCACTCAATACACTTTGCTTTGTGGAAACATCCCTTTAACTATTCAGACACAAATAATTATTACTCCATCATTTTACCCCTTTCAAGAGCGGGGCCGGACTGGGGGCCGCACCCTTGAGGGAGGCCCCACTATGGACATGTGCCGCTCGACTATTCCGGCAAGTGGGACGGGGAAGTGAGGCGCGCGGGCCGCATAGCACCATCCGTTGGCGCGCTGCGCTTGAGGCTGACGCCAGCAGGATGGTGCCGGATTGTATTCTATAAAAACGCCCGCCCCGCGCGGGAACAGTCCGGCGCAAGAGACAGGAAAAAGATCCCTCTGCTGTGCTGGTGCGGCGTGTGATTGGTAAGAATAAACAGCAGTGGAAAGCTTATTTTTGAGGCACCTCGGAGGGCTCAAGCGCCGGTGGGCAGGATTGTGCTGATCAACAGTTGCAGTGAGCATTGGGGCAAGGGTGCGGTTCCTTGCCCCCTGCCACGCTAGCACTAGCCACCTACTATTCTGAGCCCGGAAGTTAACCCCAGGGCCCCCCGCATGCGCCGCAGAGCCCCTCACGGACCCTTCAGGCCGAGGGGAGCTGGCTTGTGGCTGCGAGCACGCCCCTGCTTCGATCTGGAAGGAATCAAGAAGGCGGGTTGGCCCAGCGGAGCACTGTAGCGCCTCCACTGTACGTGGAGTGCTGCTGGGCTCCGTCCGGCTGAAGATGATGGAGAAAACGGAGAGCGGCTTTCTTGGCGAGGTTTCCGGTCGGAGCCGCTCACCAGAAAACGCAGATAGGAGAGGTCGGGCTACGGGGCGTATCGCTGGAGTGGACATCAGGGATCAGCGGGACACGGATTGGTCGGTCCGTTGCCAGAGGCAATAGGAGACGGGCGGCCATCGAATGTTCCGTGGCAAGGGAGAGCACAATAAGGGTTCCGTCGTCGTCAGATGCGGTCAGTGGTGTCCGATAGTTCGGGGCCAGGCCAAAGGAGGCTGAAAGCAGGGGAAGCAGCTCGGACGGAGGACACGGGATATGTCGCATCAGGGATCGTCTGGCCACGGCTGGTCGGGTTCACAGCTCCCTGGCGCCTGTGTGAGTCAGTTCCATGTCCTGTGCTGGTATCCCACGGGGTGGAGTGGCAAGGTGTGTACGCCTGGGTCATGACCCGTTTCCGTTGTCCCCCTGTTCCTGGAAAGGCCCAGGATTTGTCGGGAAGTAATTAGTAGTTCATGGCGCGGTTTGCCAGCCTATGGGAGGTGTGATCAGGTGTCACCGTATCGGCTTGGGATCTCTGGATGTCGGTGGGGTGCCCCCCCTGTCCGGATAGGAGGGGTTACTCTGGCGGGTTGTGTTCGGGTTTTTGCAGTGTCTGTACAGCGGATTTGACACAGGTGGATAGCGTACGCTTGGATGATAGGGCGAGGAGAGATTGTTTTATGTCTGTTTTGAGGGCCGCTGGGGCGCATTTGAAGATAAGGAGTGAGAGAAAAGAATCTGGCAGACAGAGTATTTGAGATTTTTTCTCATTCTTCCTTTGAAAAATTTAACTTGGACAAGAGAAAAAGGACGTTGGTAAGAGGAGGAGGAGGAGAAAAAAGAGATGGCGTTCTGATACCCTGAAGACGTTTCAAAATTGGATACAGGCTTTTGAAATTCGCTAGTGTGATATGGGGAAAAAGCTTCCATCCCAGAAATGTTTTCCGAGTTATTTTGCAAAATGGATGCCAATCGTGGAAGCTTATAGAGTGACATGGGGGCCAGGCTTTGCTCCGAACAATGAGCATTTCCAGCAGCGGAAGGCGGTTCGCCCTTCCATACGCTGGACCATAAGGATATAGGTCTATGCTGAGGGTGATAGGCACCGACGAGGTTGGGTAATCCTTTCAGTGAGGGCCCGGAGGTTCCGGCAAAGGGTGGACCGCTTTCAGGCATCGCCTCGAGCCAACACGTGAGCAAGACTGGTGTCTGTTGGCAGTTCAAACAACGACAGCCAATAGGAAGATTCCGGGGCAGTTGTACTCATTCAGCACATCTGTTACGGGCTCTGTAGCGCACCTCGCCCGAGCATCTAAATTGCGTCCGGCGAGGGAAGTGGAAAAGTTGCAGGCATGCGCAGGGGGGAGATACTTCGGTGAGAGTGGCCGCGAGGTGCCTAATATCAAAATAGGTACCCCCCGGATCGGAGTGCGGCAATTATTGTTGCGAGAAGGGTTCACGGTGGTTTCAGGAGTTCCACCGCCGGCACAGAACGAGGGTGCCGTTTACTGTGAAGAATTTGCGGTCGGCATGTTCATCCTGAGGTGGTAGTCAGGGAGAAGCTGCTAAGGAGGTTCGGTTGGTTCGGTTGGCAGGTCCCTTTCTAGGGAGGTCCATGTGCGGTTTCATAGTTATCCTCCCCGTTGGGAGTGGGTTCCAAAGAAGGAACCAACAGTTTCACGATTGATCAACCACCATGTCCCTTTCCCTAAGGGTTCATCAGTTAATACAACGGGATTGACCCAGCATTGTCTCAGCTCGAGAACACATATCATTTGACACTGCGGTTTCATGGGTCTTGCGTCGGTATGGAAAGGTGGGCTACTAATGGCGAAGACTGATAAAGAGTCGGCGTTCAGGTTGCTGCCAGTTCATGCGACGAGCGTGAGGTTTGTTGGGTGGGTGTGATAGGGGGAGGGAGCATTTTAGCGGAACGGTGCTTGCCGATGGGTGTGCATTGTCTTGTTCATATTTCGAGACGTTTATTATCGTTATGGAATGGGTGGTGAGGTATGTGTCCGGGGTTTCATGCAATTATTCATTATCTGGAATACTTTTTGTGTGTTTGCACGTGGACTCATTGGTTTGCGGTCGCTGTTGAGGCTAAACATGCAAGTGGGATGGCGGCCATTATGGAGTCCCGTTGGCCCCGGACACAGACAAGGGGTCCCACAACCACCCTAACTTTTTTGATGGATTCAGATAGATTCATAGGCGATGGAATCCGGTTAAACCGTAGGAAAAGCTGGTGGCGTTGAAAGGGGAACGTATAAAAGGCTGTGCGTAAAAAAAATCACTATGAGTGGATTTCAATCTTTGTTTTGGGAAAATTGACCTTTGTCTTGTCGTATTAATCCCGATGGGCATGGTTTTTTTGTAGAAGGTTTGGCGGCCGCCACGAACTGGGTACGAGGTGCCGCAAACAGTTTTATTCATAACTGGACATCTGAACTTGAAAAGAGGACCTGGAGAGTGTGGGCATGTCAATAATGGGCAATACAAAGGATCATCCATTATATTGGATGGCTGCTGAGAGTAAACACGGACATAGAAATTTTCACGGCCAACGCGTCGGGTAGTTGTGGGGGTAACGGGCTTTCTGTCAGGGGGATACGAGCGCCGGTACCTGGCCAGCTCTAGCTGGATGAAGCAAGGATTGGTGATGAACCTGGCGCTGTTGGAGCATTTATCCCCAATTGTGCTTGCAGTGGGAAATCTGGGGGAAAGGTTACGGATAGGAAGGAGACCGATTCCATTGCAACAATTTGGGGGTAGTGCAGCCATCAACATTCACCCTTCCGCGTCTTCACCGCCAGTGGATTTGGTTTTGCATCGTCGGCTAGATCTCTTCTGCGCTGTCTGGGTCTGAACTTGTGGGTGTGGCAGTCCAAGTTGCTGGTGTGGCAGAACGATTTATGGCTGACGCTCTATTCTTCGTTCACAAGTGGCAGCGGTTTCGGTCTCTGGCTCCGGATGCAGCGGCCATCGGCAAGGACTGCCCCAAGGAACTGTTGGAGCGTGGTTAACAGTACCCGCGGATCAACTGTTCACAAGTCGTCTTAACGAGGGGGACGTGGAATCTAATTCAGCGGCGTGGGGCTTGTGAGGAGCGCTGGTTGGACTGGCTTGGGCGATTCATCGGAGTAGGATAGGCGTTTTGCTCTCTTTTGCTCATAGGCCAGCGGTCAATGAAGGTGGTCGGTTTCAAAGTATACAGGCGGCAGATTTCTGGGAGCTGCATTGGTCTCAGGGCGGCGAGAGGACTGAGGGATGTGACGAAGTTTTTTGTGTTTACACAGGGCTTTAAAAGTCTCAGGGCGGCATAGATTCGGTGGATGGGAGGCGTCCGTTGGTATTTCAATTGCTGGAGCGCTTGGGCCTTCAGTGGTGGGGTGTGTACATCGGCTTTGTGGAGGAAGGGCTGTTCCCGGTTGGCCTTTTTGTTTGCCTTCTTGGCGCTTGCGTATTGGGGAATTTAGTTTCTCCTAGCAAACAGTGGCCCAGGGGGCTCCGCAATGAGGAAGTGCCGGCTACCTGGAAGATGTGGTTGAGCAATGGATAAGAAGATCCAAGATGGTTCAAGTGGGGAAGAGGGAAGAGAGTGCAGCTGTGGGCGCGTTCAGGGTGCGTGATGTGCCCTGTGAGTTGTTTGAGCTCAGATACCGGAGCAGGGCGCTCTGTGGCACACCCTGCCCATTATTGGTGCATGAGGACGAACATTCCAGTCGAAGATTCCAGTTTAAAGGCGTGATTTGTTCTTTTTCGAGTTGTTGAGTGGATTAGGGTTTGGACCCGGTCCCAATTCGCCCCCATTCCTTCCGTATTAGGGGCGGCGACGGCGGGCCTATCTGGGGTATGGATGGCAGCGACCGGTATGGAGGATAGGTAGGTGGGATCAGATCGATTCCGGATTTACATCAGGCCGCATTTAGCTCAGGCCGTCCAGGTTGATGGGAGGGGGCTGTAGTAGCAGGACTGGGTTAATGTGGAATGAGTGTATTAGGCTGAGGGGATTGCTGCTTGGGTTAAGGTGATCATGATTGTGGCATCTTTGATGTAATCTTAATTGTAAGTGTCTCTCTTTTTCAGGTGGGTCCCCATCATTTGGTTTGGATCTTTGGGCCACTCGTTTGTGCATTGGGGTGCACTAGCGAGCTGCGTTGCGGAAAGTGTCTCAGTTGGGCCATCCCCCCGAGGAGGTGGCACAGTCCCGTTGATTGGGAGGGCGTTGTCATGCTATGGAACGGTCTTAACCGTACGTTCCAAGAACATGCCCAATGGGACCGCCCTACGGATGTTGTGGTTTTCCATGTCGGGTAATGATCTGGGGGACCCTCCCTATCAAGAAATTAAAAAAAAAAATCAGGGATATTCAGTAATGACTTGTTGGCGGTTATGGAGGACAGTACCCAGGTTTGAAGACGATGTGGTTCTGATATGGCTGCGCGTTGGCGTGGCGTCATGGTGGGTCGGTCAGTGGTCCTTAATCGTGCGCGGGTCAAAGTAAATCGCGGGTTGTTGGCGCGATTTGGTGGGCAAGGAATGGGTTTGGTGGTGCGTCATAGGGAACTGGAGTCAGGGTACGGTATTTTTGGAGGAATGATGGTTCACCTGAAGCCGAAGTTTGGATTTGTGGTCTTTAAGTATTGGAGAAGGCTTGGGAGATAAGCTTTGGGGCTGTGGGTGGGGGCGGCGCGATCATAAGGGGTCATGAGTCGCTTGCAGGAGCGGGATGGGGGTCCTTGGAAGTCAGTGAAATGGTTAGGGGAGCATGTTTCGGCTTGGCTCCTAATTGGGAATGACGGTCCTGGCGAAGGTTTGGGCTCCGCAGGCAAGGCCTTGGGAGCAGGTGGGAACAGTGGTGAGCCACCTGAGGTGGATTGGTGCCCCTTGGGCTTGGTGTGATGCTGAGGGTGATCTAACTGAGATGTGGATGGAGATGTCGCCAGGCCCTTGGTCGGGGGTAACTCCAAGGACCCTCAGCACACAAGTGTTAAAGTATGGTACGTCTGTTCAAAGGTGGTTTTGAGCGGTCGAATGGTGTATAGGTGGGGTCTATACTCTTTCGTTTTATATTGTCAATGTTATAATGTTATGTTAATAAATGGCTGCATGATGCCAATACATCCAATCTATGTCTCAGAGTCAGTATTGGGGAGACATGGGGGATGAGATGGTCCGGCAGAGATAGGCGCTGCACAGGGTCATGTACATTAATGGGTTGACTGACCATATACAACATGTGTCAATTTCAAGGTCTGCCACTTGATTTTATGTGGCCCATGGGAGCTTAGAAACACCAAGCTCCAACGGGCACCTCCAAATTCTGTTCAGCAACTCAAAATCAGTGGTACAGCTCTGAAAACCTTAGCTTCCCTCGAAGATAGGAAGCTCAGTACTAGGTGGAAGAGGCTGGGGTTTTTACAA
This sequence comes from Phyllomedusa bahiana, assembly GCA_025379985.1. Taxonomy (NCBI): domain Eukaryota; kingdom Metazoa; phylum Chordata; class Amphibia; order Anura; family Hylidae; genus Phyllomedusa; species Phyllomedusa bahiana. The sequence continues at coordinate 48,458 of JAODAL010000004.1, read as the reverse complement.
AATAAAGGACATCCTGGTCTTTTACTGAACACATAGTGCAACATAATGTCTCTGATGGAACAATTTGAAGTACTTTATCGGCAACCCAGAAAAAGGTACATGCAGCTAGGAAAGCTTGCAGAGACACTGACATTTGGTGTCTCAGGTTATTTAATAATGTCAGACTGGTTACAATTTATACTGTTTTACAGCTACAAATGGCCCTTTGCGAGCAGCCATACTGCTGATGTGGCCTTTGCTGAAAATGAGTTTTACACCCCTTATTTACAACATAGAATCAAACCTACATTTATGATATTAGAATGAAATAACAGTGTTTTTTGCTCATTTCTGAACACACATTGTACAAGTGCATAAGGCCAGAGTCCCTCAGCATTTGCAACGTTTTTCATTGCCTTTTTTAGTTCAGGTCAGCAATGCTGCATCCACACATGACTGTAAAGTCTATACCAAATTACTGAAACATTTTGGGGATTTGTGGCATTTGTTTTTAAAAGACAGCGTTCTCTGGATACCGGTTTCTGTTTCTGCATTTATCTCACAAGCTTCTCTATAGGAACAAAGGGAAAAGGCCATAAAAATGCAACTTTTAAATATTACAAAATAAAAATCCATCAACAAATGCACTTACCTCTGCTACTTCAGCCTGCAGCCTGGAATCAAGGCTTGTCATCCAAAACACCTGTGGCAGAAAGTGTGCTAGACCAGACTTGTCATGCTGCGGTCACATGATAAACCTTGGGGTATTTTGACTGTAAACTTTTTACATCATGTTTGGCCATCCTGAAAAAATTTTTGACACCTAAACTTTTAAAAAACCACTATTCAAATACACTAATGTGACTGGATGTATATGATTGTCAGTCATTAAACTGGAATTTTTAAAAATATTTTTTTTTACAAACTAAACTATGAGGTGGGGCCCCCTTGTTTATGTTTGATTATTTTTACACCGAAAGCTCCCCGGATTTCACTATCGATCCTAGGTTAAAGGTCCAGAGGGCCAAAAGGTGCTTTAGCCTTTTACGGGGTATAAAAAAAAGCTACAGAATAGTGCAGAAGCCTACACTTTTATATGTAACATCATTAAAAAAAAATATTTTATATATATTAAACCAATTTTTTTTTTTTACAGTGACCCATCTTTATTCTTTGCATCCATAAAGGGCATCATTTTTTGTATACGACTTGGTGTGTACATTAAACAGAGGCCAGAAATGTGGTGCTGTGTAGCCTCAGGCTTGGTTCACATCACGTTTGACCATGCTGCAAAATATATACGTTATAAGTACATGTAAGGGTCAATGTATGAAAACGGTCTAGGTCAAAGCCACTTTGTTGCCCATTGCAACCAACCAAGACCCCCTTTTTATTTCAAATGCTCGGAAAAAAAGAAAGAGGCGCTCCGATTGGTTGCTATGGGCAACCCCGGAGTTTTGAACCGAAGTTTTTTAACATGTGATTCTAAAAGGCTATGTTCACACGGTGTAATTGGGGGACGTATTGACCCCGCAATTACCCGTGTGATTGGGGAGGAGGGGGCAGGGGGAAAAAGGGGGGAAGTCCGCCCGGGCCCTTAAAATGCATTATTCTCAGGCATATAGCCCGGGAAAAATTGATATGTCACTTCTTCCCCTGGCGTTTTTTTCGAGCGGGGAGGGGGATAACCATAGTTCTCTATGAGAACTGGGATTTCCGTAATGACTGGGACTTCTCACCACGTATTTTTGGCAGTTCGGGCGAAATTACGGGGGAGATAAATTTTTTGCCCTGTGAACATAGCCTAAGCCAAACATGCAGGGTTTTGTGCAGACGTTTGACATCCTTTTCTGCTTTTTGTTTTCTTCTCTATTTTGGCTGCATCAGTTTTTTTTGGAAAAAAAAAAGTGATCAAAACATTGCATGTATCTTAATATGCCTCCAATAAAAATCACTAAGGGCCCCCATTGTCCTGATGTAAAAAATTTAAAAAAAAATTTTGTTTAGTTTTGGGTTGCAATACAAATTTTAAAAAATGTTACTTTTTTTAAAGTACTAAGACATCATAAAAAACTCTAATAATTTTATATCACTGGAATTGTACCGACCTTCAGAATACAGGTGCATATCATTTATACAGAACAATGAACTCCATAAAAACGAAACCCCAACAAAAATGGCGAATGTGCAGTTTTGTTAAGGTTTCAACCCCAAAAAATGTTTCTTGGTTTTCCAGTACATTTTACGGCATGGTAAAAAATGTAATATACTGTCTTTAAAATGACATTAAAAAGTGCATTGAAAAACAAGCCTTATGAAATTCAGCAATTGATATATCCTTTTTTTTTATATATGCAATGGTATCCATGTGAACATCTGCGAGCTAAGAAGTGGTACATTCACATTGGCAATCCTGGGGTATATACACTGTGCAAAGGTGTATTGGATGTTATCACTCAATATATATGATCTTTAGAGGATGCAACCCTTTAAAACTATGACGCCTCCTATCAACAACATTACTTTGTATATTCATAATGCTGGACTTTTGTTATATATGTTGCCAGAGCTATATACAGTAGCTCACAAAAGTGAGTACACACCTCACATTTTTGTAAATATTGTTTTACATCTTTTCATGTGCCAACACTGAAGATATGACATTTTGACACAATGTAGTAGTATTCAGTGTACAGGTTGTATAACAGTGTAAATTTGGTGTACCCTCAAAACAACTCAACACATAGCCATTAATGTCTAAACCGCTGGCAACAAAAGTGAGTACACCCCTAACTGAAAATGGACATGTTCTGCCCAAAGTGTCAATATTTTGTGTGGTCTCCATTATTTTCCATCACTAACTTAATGCTCTTGGACATGGAGTTCACTAAAGCTTCACAGATTGCAAACACTGGAATTCTCTTCCACTCCTCCTTGAGGACCTCATGGAGCTGGTGGATGTTGCACTCCTTCACCTTCCATTTGAGAATGCCCCACAGATGCTCAATACAATTTAGGTCTGGAGACATGCTTGGCCAGTCCAGCACCTTTACCCTCATTTTCTTTAGCAAGTCAGTGGTCATCTTGGAGGTGTGTTTGGGTCATTATCATGTTGGAATACTGCCCTATGGCCCAGAGGCCCATGATCTACTTCTGTATATACATGTTAGCATTCATGCTTCCCTCAATGAACTGTAGCTTCCCACAGCTAGCAGGCACTCATGCAGCCCCAAACCATGACACTCCCACCACCATGTTTGACTGTAGGCAAGACACCCTTGTCTTTGTACTCCTCATCTGGTTGCAACCCCACATGCTTGACACCATCTGAGCCAAATAAGTTTCTCTTGGTCTCATTAGACCACAGAACATGGTTCCAATAATCCATGTCTTTAGTCTGCTTTTCTTCAGCAAACTGTTTGCAGGCTTTCTTTTGCGTTATGTTTAGAGAAAGGATTCCTTCTGGGACAACAGCCATGCAGACCAATTGGAAGCAGTGTGCGGCATATGGTCTGAGCACTGTCAGTCTGACCCCTCACCCTTTCAACCTCTGCAGCAATGCTGGCAGAACTCCCACATTTATTTTGAAAAGACAGTCTCTGGATATGACGCAAACCATGTGCACTCAACTTCTTTGGTCAACCATGGTGAGACCTGTTCTGAGTGGAACCTGCCTTGTAAATCACTGTATGGTCTTGACCACTATGCTGAAGCTCAGTTTCAGGGTGTTAACAATCTTCTTATAACCTCGGCCATCTTTATGTGGAGCAACAATACTTTTTTTCAGATCATTAGAGAGCTCTTTGCAATAAGATGCCATATTGAACTTTCAGTGACCAGTATGAGAGAGTGTGAGAGCCATAACACAAAATTTAACACACCTACTCCCCATTCACACATGAGACCTCGTAACACTCCAGTCAAATGACACTGGGGAGGGAAAATGGCAAATCGAGCACAATTTTTCCATTTTCACCTATGGGGTGTACTCACTTTTGTTGTCAGCAGTTTAGACATTGATGGCTGTGTGCCGAGTTATTTTGAGGGCACACCAAATTTACACTGTTATACAAGCTGTACACTGAATGAAAGTGTACAGCAATGCAAGCAATATATTTGATAATAGTCTATTTATCTTGCCTACATGTTAAACACTAATCAATTTGGTGAGAAAACCACTTGTTGTATATCATGTTGTATATTACATTTGCGGCATAATAAGTTTACATTTCCTATCAGTTGGCTAAGTTTACAGTCTCCTTGACTAGGCGAGGCACATAAGTCAATGTTTGTAAAATACATAATAAATGTGCTATAAAGCCATATTTGCCAGGTTTTGTTTGTGCAAATTACTCCAGAATTTAAGCAACATAGCATTAGTGAATCTGTCCCAATATACTTTTTTGTGCTATAGCTTTTACCAGCACTATTTTGCAGGTGAAACACTTTTTTTTAAAATGCTTTAAATGTTAAAACTGTGCTGCTAATAAGCATATCACAAAACTGCAATCATTCCTGGAAAAACACATAGGGTATGCTCACATGATTCAAAATATGTAGGATATACCTCTCATAGTTGCGGTCTACCTATGAGGTCATTTACAGGCCTCTCTCATTTTATTAAGTGGGAGAAATGGTGGCTGAATAAATACTTTTTCCCCCACTGTATGTTTATTTCACATTTCAGTCCACTTAGAATTTTTGCGGTTTCCCAGTATATTCTAATTCTAATGGTATGGTCAATGGCACTATTAAAAAGTACATCTTGACTCACGAAAAAGTCATCATATGTCTATGGAGATGGAAAAATAAAAAAAATTATGAATCTTGGATGGCGGTGAGGAAAAAAAACAGAGCAAAAAATTATGACCAGCTGTCAGGAAAGGGTCAAAAATACAACTCATTCTGCCAAAAAAACAAGTCCTCAAACAGCCATGTTTATGGAAAATAAGAACGTTACAGCTGCCTGAATGAGGTGATGCAAAAATTCCATCATAAATGAAGGTGTTAAACCTTTCAGTAATGAACTGATTGAAAACATAGCGGTACAAAAAGTCTCCTAATCTAAAAAACACAACAAAGGTCACACTTACAGCTCAATGGCTGGACTAGAGGCTGAACCCAGTAGGAGGCAACACAGGCCCCTGTGCTACATGGGAAAGATAAACAAGTGCAGGTAGTTGCTGAGCAGTAGCTTGCACACCCCTCCACTAGGGGGACAATTAGATGATAAAAAACTGCACAGTGAATTGATATCTGTTCACGCCAGTATGCAGGAAAGCCATAGCATAAAACACATATCTGTATTAATGGCACCCTCTTGTATCGCCTTATCTATATGCAATTATAATTCCAGCAACCATCCCCCTCATGCATAGAAGGCGCGAGTGGTTGTCTTATTGTTTTTTTTGCATTTGTGCAATCTCCCCATGTATTATACTGTAGCTTTCCTGCATACTGGTGTGAATAGGTATCAATTCAATGTTCAGTTTTTTTATCATCTAATTTTTATCTTTGAAATGTTTTTTTTTTTTACTTGTAATTTTAGTATCCCTAATGTTCTTGACTACTAGGGGGTGCAATTATGTGTACACTGTTTAGTAATACTAACATATTGCAGAATAGCATGCATTTACAGCTCTCCTATTACAGCTTGTATCTGGCAGGGTGTAATAAAGGCAGGAAGATGGCAAACCTGAGCTCCTTTATGAGATTCCTGGCCGCAACAACTATTGGTCGTACCCCAAGATTGAGTGGCAGGGTGTAATGCTAGTGAAATATGTGACTATTTGATGTCATAATTTCCATTTCTTTTATATTAAACTAATTATAATTTCCAGTGTTGTATCACAACTTATAATCACACAGGCTTGCATACCTCTGTTTAGCTCTCAAGCCTACAGACTTCACTTAATTTACGACCTAAGGGGGCAAAGCATCGTCTGGTTTCGACTAATTCTGTATTTTCTTATCTTAGTCTCAGGGAGCTGGACCATCCATGAAACAAGATGAGGTAATACCAAAGAACTTTGTATTCTAAGTGGACACAATACGTAGGTTGTGTCTGCCAGGTTTTTTTGTTTAAAGACTTATAAAACCAGGATGGCTTATGGTGATTTTTTAGAGGCTCTTGTTCCCATTGTTGAGGACGCTCAACATTGGTGATGGTCCCTGGAGTTCCCTGTTCTCGCCATTTAAGCCTCTCTGGTTGAAGTCATAAGGATAGGTGAAGTTATAAACTCTAAAGGTGAAGATTTTAAGTATTTAATCTTTGTAAATACATATTTAGCAAAACTGTCCCCAATGTCACACTATTTTCTGTAACCAGTTTATTCTATTACTTATATGTTATATATGATCATAATTGATTGATTCCTATGTAAAATAAAATTGTGTTGTACCCTGACTGATTGGCCTTCTTTAAAGCTGTACCTAGATCCTGTATTGAAAAACTTGGCAAAACACAGGGTAGCCAATCGGGAGATGGAATGGGGCACCCCTCTTTCAAAATTATCTAGATGCCACAGCCACGATAGCCATGGGATCTAACTAGTTATCTTTAGTCCTGGCAACTGAAAGGAGGCGTCAGCTGTAACTAACAGACGACAACCGCCATGTATAGATGAGCTCCTGAGCTTGCCTTATACATCCTTGTGCCCTCTTCCTTTCAGGCATTAAGTGGTGCCCTAGGCGGTCGTCTACCTCTGGCTACCTATCATCCTGGCCCTGCTGTAATCTCTCTATTGCTGTGGAGATGCAGACTCTGCCTATGCGGACTTGCCAGATGTTTTAAATCATTCAGCATTCTGCAAGAACTTACACAAAATAGTGAGCATTTGAAGAACAGAAATTCATCTTTTGCATGCTTCAACTTATGAGATGCTCCACTGTGTCCCACCATGTCTCTTACTCTGTTTGGTTAGGATTAGTGTTGATCGATTTAATCAAGATCGAGTCGTTTTTCGATTTTTTTAGCAAATCATTTCGATTTTTAGGAAATCATTTTGAAGTCAATACGCAGTGAACATGGCGCGGCATGGCGATCGTGATTTTTTGTACCCGATTTTACCAGGAAAAATCAGAACAATCGAGAAACCTGTAAAAACCGACTTGATCTAAATTTTTGGAAAATAGATCACCTCTAGTGAGGATAATAGGCCAGCCACTCATCCCAGTACACAGTTTACTTTTTGACAACTTTTCTCAGTTCAAATCCCTTTTGGCCTCTTACATCAAGCCACCGGCTCATCTCACAGCAATTGCAATCCACATTACATGTAGGGGATCCCTCTTGCAATATAAGTGATCACTTCCGCACTACAATTTGCTTCCTCCTAACACTGTAAATATCCTTATTAGCAATGCCAGGGAGCATTTCTGCAGTTAGAACTTTTGCCGCCCCGGTTTTTTTATGATTTTTGTTTGCCCCTTATTACAGACCGAAAGGCCTCATTTTTTCGGGCCCAAATCCTTTTTTTTAAAAAACCCCCTCTTCACACCCCATTGTCATAATTGAACAAAAAAAATCATGTTTTTCATTTTTTTTATGTCACATTAGAGATAATTTTTTTATTTTCTTTTCCAGGGAAAGGGCTGCTAGTACTTATTTTGTGGGGGCTATGTGTCATTTTCTTTTGGGTACCTTGTTGGGGTTATTTTTTTTCTCATTTTTTTTTTCCCATTTTTTGTGGGGCGGGTTGAAAAAAAAAGGCAGTTCTGGCAGGGTTTTTTTTTTTCATGTAGCTTTAAAGGGTTGCCCACTACATCAAATTTATCTTACCTCAGTCCTTTTTTTTTCAGTTTCTTTTTTGGAATTCAGGGTGTTTATTTGGTTACTATTGGTTTTGCAGTGTACACTGCTAAAGGGAACACCAGGCCCTGTACCCAATAGAACCTTACTGGCACCCTATCAGGGGGGAAAAAAAATCAAACAGGTCTGTAGCTTAGAGCCCTGGGGAAAACCTGAAGAAAACCCATACAAGAGGGGTTTTTTTGGGGGAAAGGTTAGGACACTTTTAGTGGGGGACACATTGAAAAGTGACTTGTTTTCTTCAAGATCTTTAATATAAAAAGCAACCCTTGTATTTGGGGAAAACCATTTTAAAAAGAACATTAATTTTATAGTTAGGTTCTTACTGTTTTGCTGAAAAGGAGGAGTGGATTCGGGGGGCCAAACGCAACCCAATGATGCTAAGGCCCGCCAGGGAAGGGAAATTTTAAGTACCCCCCGGTTTTCCCCAAAAGCCCGCCAAAACATGGCGGGATGGCCCTTGCTGCGGCGTAAAGGCCCAGGTCTTCCCCCTGACGGGGAATTTGGGCTTGGGGAGGGCCCGGCCCGGGGGATACGCGGGGTCCCAAAGACGTAACCGGGAAAATTTTTAGTCGGGGACGGGCAGAAGGTCAGGGCAGGCAGCAAATTTTCGTAGTCAAAGAGGGGGCAGATGGTCGGGGAGGCGGCAAAAAAGGAAAAGGTGGGGAAAACGAAAGGAAAGCGGACTGGCCCCGGGGTAATCAAAAATGAACTCCAAAAATCTTTTAAACGCCCCCAAAAAAACACCAACGGGAAGGGGCAGGAAGTGCTGGGGGCGGATCCCTTTAAAATAAAACCCAGCCCCCCTTAAAGGAAGTGGCGCGCGCACCCCAAAAGCAGGGGCCAAAAGGCAGGGGGCCCCGGGGAGGCGTTCACAGGAGCGCGGGGGGAAAGGGGGACGGAGCCGGGGGGGGGACAGCAGAGGGGGGTTTCGCGGGCAGCCGAGCCCCCACCCCGGGGCCCCTTGAGGGGGTTTAAACGGTCGGGGGGGGGCGCGGAGCCCGAAACCCCCCGTGACAGTACCCCCCCCCCCTTAGGGTCTCCCCCTCTTTTTTTAAAAACCTTTGTTGGGAGGTAAGGCAAAACGGGTTTGGCCTCGGTTCCCCGCCGCCCCCCCGGCCCGAACCCTTCCGTAAATTGGGGAAAGAACCGCTTCCCCCTCACTGTCTTCTGTGTAAAGCACCTCCTTGACCTCAAAGTGTTATCAGATTTGGCCCAAAGGGGGAAAAGGGCGGGGACCCCCCCCGGGAAAAAGGCGATTCAGTACCCCCGGCTAGAGGACAGGGACATAGAAGGCGATCGGGATCCGCGGGTAGGGGGGAAGCGGGGGCTTTTTGTAGGACAGGGGTTAAGTCGTTGAAGTACCTCAAAGGGGGCCCACGTATTTAGGGCCTAACTTGAAAAACTAGGCCCCCTTTAAAACGAATATTTTTTGGTGGACAACCAAACCCTTTTCCCCCGGCCTAAATTTTAGGGGGGGGGGGCCTAGGGTTTCCTGTCACCCGGGGCTTTGGTGCGAGAAAAAAAGCCCGTAGGGGCCCGTGGCGTAGCTGCCAGAGACCCTTGATCCCCCTTTTATTTTGGGCCCCCCACACCCGGGGAAACCGACACGAGGTGGCCGGGGGAGAGGGGGGCGGGGTTTTTCCCCAAAACCCGCCCAAAAAAAGGGGGGAGGATCCGGGGGGGATCCCCGGGAACCCAAAGGGTTTTAAAAGAAAACTCTCCCCGGGGAAGAAAAATCAGACCATTTATTTTGCGGGCAGACAAAAAATGCCCCCAGGTGGTTTAAAACACCGGGTTTAAACCCCTCTAAACCCCTCCCCAATTATTTGGGAGGGTGGTTTGGGGAAAAAAGAAAGTCTAGCTAAACCCTGCAATTAAACCAAAAAAAAACCCCCGCCAAAATTTAGCAATAAATTTGGACCCCCCTGTCGGGGGCCCAATATTTTAAAGGGAGACCGTGCAGACGGAAAAGTAACTAAAAAAAATGTTGGGCAGGGGGGGCGGGGAACCCCGGCGGGTGGGGGGAAAAAGGGGGTCCCCAAAAAGGCCCTGGAGAGAGGGGGGGGGATCAGTAACGAAGTCCATGGGGTACATGGGTTTCCCGGGTTTTTTTCCCGGGACGGGGGGAGGGAAGAAGGCCCGGGGTTTGAGGCGAGAACCTTATTTCGGGGGAAAGGGGTGCAGGCAAAAAAAAGTTCCTGCCCCTTGGGCAAGGGTAGGGCCCCCAGTTAAAAAGGGGGGACCAATTGAAGGACCCATGGACCCTGGGGGGCCCCGGCCCCTACGAGAAAAGGGTCCCCCCTTTTAGGATTTAGGGGGCAAGGGCCCGGGCCAATAGGTCTTCCCGGGGGGGGTTGGGGGTTGGAAGGTCCACGGGGGGAGCCTGGGTAGTCGCTCTGGGGGGCAATGTGTTGGGGGGGAGGCTCAAAAAACCCCGATTTCCGAAGAACGAGTTAGAGCATGAGCTCTGACGTTTTTTTTTTGGCCGGCCGAAAAAAAAAGTAGGGGAAGTCAAAACGGGCAAAAAAAAAATAGTGACCCCCTGGCTTCCCGGGGGGTTTAGGGGTTGAGCCGACTGAAGTTCCCGGAGGGGTTTTTGTGGTCTGGGGAAAATGTCAAAAAAGGGTGGTGAGCCCCCTCAGGCAGATACCCTTTTTATTTGAGCCAGGGTTTAAGGGCCCGGGAATTCACCAATTACCTATGGTATTGTTTTCTCGGCAGGGGGAGAAAGTCTTGGGGGGAAAAAAAAACAAGTAAGTTGTTTACCAGAGGGGGGATCCCCGGCCCGGAGGAAGCCCGGCGCCAATGAAGAAGCAAACCACTTCCAGAATAAACGGGACGGTTAGGGTTCCCGGGCCCAGACGGACCGGAGCCAATGCAAATGCTGCTTTGAGCCGGTTGAAGGTTTTGGGGCCCCTGGGGGGCCGGGTTTGGGGTTGGCGTTCTTCCTTGTTTGGGGCCCCAAGGGAGCCCCCAAGTGTAGAAAGTTGGGGGGTTTAAAATTTTTTATAATTTTAAATTTGGGAAATCCCGAAGGGGCCCCGGTTGTGCCATTTCAACACCGCGGAGAGTTTGGGAAAGGGTCATCCGGGGACCCTGATCTGAGGGCGTTTTTCCCTAAAAAAAGGGTAAGCTGGCACTTCAAAGAGGGACTTTCGGGGTTTGGGAAAAAGCTTTATGAGTGCGGGGGTCGCCCCGAGGGGCCTGGCGGACATGGGGGCGATGAGTCCCGGATTTGGGGGGGAAAATGGAATATGACCCAAGGGAGACGATCCCCACGAAAATTGAGTAGGTCCCGAAAGATTTTATTGACAAAGGGTTTTGAAATCTGCGGGGCGTTGGGGGGGGAAAAAGAAAGGCTTTAAACCCAAAAACTGAAAAAGGGCGTCCCGCGTATTAAAAGCCCTTTTTCCCTTAAACGCCTTCCCCAAAGGGAAATTTAATTTTTAGGCCCGTAGGTTTCCCGTTTGGAAAATATTTCGCCCCCCCAAAAGGGGTAAAAAAGTTCAGAGATTCAAAAAGGGGGGGGCAAAGGGTAAACCCCCCCCCCCCCTTGGGGGTTTTTTTACTGGTAAATTTCCCTTTTAATTCAAAGGGCCCCCCGGGATTTTTTGGGGGGGGCGGGTGGGGGGAGGGGCCGGGGAAGAAGACACCGGGGGGGCTTTTTTTTCTTTCCCCCCGGGGGGGATGGGGGAAAGGGGGGGAAAGGGGAAGGGGGGGGCCGGCCCAACCCCCTTTTCCTGGGGGGGACCCCCCAAGGGGACCTTTACCGGGGATGGGGGGGAATCCCTTTGGGGGAGGGGGGGGGGGGGGGGTTTCTTCCTGGAAGGGTTACTTTTTTCCAAAAGGGTTCCCAATCGGGCCTTTGTCCTTTCCCCCCCCCCCCCCCCCCCCCCCGGGACCGGGATAAAAGGGTTTTTAAAAAAAACAAAAGGGCCTTTTTTGGGAGGGAGTACCCGCAGGTTGGGGGGAAGGGGGGCCCAAAGGGGGGGACAGGGCATAAAGGCCAGTGGGAGGAAAACGTTTCGGGGCCCGTCTTTTCCCCCAAAAGACATCAGCCCAAAATCCCAGTATGGCGTAGGTAGACCTGGAGGAGGTTTTGGGAGACTTCAGGGAGGGGACCAGAGGAAACGAGTTTCGGTTTTTGCCCGGGGAACGTGGGCGACGGCGGAACCCCAACGCATGACTTCACCTGTGCTAAAACCAAGGTCAGGGGAAAGGTCCCGCAGCCCTGGGAGGCCCAGAAGAATTTCTGGGAGGATCGAGGGCCCCGGCAAAGGAAGTTTCAAGTTTCCTTGTGAAGGGCCCCAAACTGCGAAGGGGGGGCAGTACAAAAGCGGATTTGCGGCCTTTTTGGATTGCCCCTGGGCCGTGGAGGGCGAAATAGGTTTCTGCAACGGAATCACAGGGAGACGAAACCTGGTCCAAAATTCGTGGCTTATGAAGTTTTTTCCCGCCCATCCTGAATCAAAAAAAGGCAAACTGCCCCCAAAAAATGAAAGACTGTGGTGTCGCCCTGACGCCCGCCGGGCAGCGCTGGGTAGCCCAAGAAGTAAAGGGCCCGGTTCCCCGAAGACTGTACGGAAAAACCCGGAGGGGGTTTGGGGTCCCCCGTCAGAGGATCCCCCGGGGCTCATTGTGGCGTAGCCCAAGCCAAGGCTTTTTCCCGACAAAAAGGGTTGGGTTATGAAGGCCACCTTGGGGGCCGCTTGTAGGGAACTGGTTTCCCCCTCATCTCGAGGTGGTTTGGAGCATGGTCATGGGAACCCCCCCGGGACTTCTTGGGGGTCCCATGTAGCGAGAGGGAAGCGGCAAAAGCAGGGGGGGTCCCCCAAGCCGGAAACAGGTTTGGGGCAATGGATGCCCGGGGGCAATGGTTTTTAGGTGCAGGGCGGCGCCCTTTGGGGGGAGAGGGTCGCAAAGGTTTTTGCTATGGCGCCCAGCTGGTCGACCCGCGTTGACTCTGTGGGCGGAAAAGATGTAGGACGTTTCCCGGGGATAAAGGGAGAGGTACCTGGGGGAAAACCTTGGCCGCTGTACTGTAACGGGGAGGGGTTCGCTGGGCCCCAAAGCAAGCGATGTAGCTAAGCCACGCCCGGGAAAGGAATCTAAGTAGCCCCCCGGTTTTTTACCAGGGGTCCGCCGCCAAAACCCGGGGGGACTTGCTAGGGGGGTGAGGCTACCAGGTCGTTACCCCTGAGTGCTTGCTTGCGATTTGGCGGGGGGGGTACAGGGGTGGTACAAAGACGTAATCCAGAGGGCGTAGTAGGGGGACAGGCAGAAGGGCAGGGCAGGCAGCAGGGTTCGTAGTCAGAGAGGGCCGACGGTCAAAGGGGAGGCCCGGGAAAAGGCAAGGTGGGAAAAAGTAAGGGGAAGCGGACTGGTTTTCCCCCGGGTAATCAAGGGCTGAATTCCAAAAACTCTTAAAGCACCCAAAAAAAAACCAAAAAGATGGCAGGAAGTGGGGGGGGGGATACCTTTTAAAAAGGGAACCCGCGCCGATAATAGACCAATTTTTGGGAAGCTGGGCCCTTTTTTTTAAATTTTGGGGAAATCGGGGGCGGGGCGAAAGCCTAAAGAAACGGCCAGCGCATTTTGGGGTTGGGGGGGGGCGTTTTACAGGAGCGGGGGGACGGGTAAGGGGCGCGGCGACGGGGCCGGGGGCGCAGGGGATGGTCGGGCAGCGCGCCCCCCCGGCCGGCCCCCCTGGGACCCCCTGCGAGATCTTGTTCACACGGTGATCCCCGATGTTTTCGGATCCGCTTTTCGGACCCGTTTTAGAATTGACTGTCAATACTTTTGGGTTTTACGCAAGAGAAATCCCCATAGGAAAAATAATGGGTGGCTTTTGGCATCCCGAAAGCGGACCCAAAAGGCACTACATTTGGGTGCGTTTTGGTAGCTTTTGATCCCAAAAAAAAGCCCCGTAAAACGATTGGATTTAAAATTAAATAAAAATTTGAATATATTTTGGGTTATTTTTGTTCTTTTTAAGGGGGGGTATTTTTCTGAGAAATGGTATTGGAAAATCCCTTCATTTACATGGGAAAAGGAGAGGGAATTGTCAGTCCCACAGCCCCAGCTACCCCGGATGCACATGGAGGGGGGGTCTCTGAGTTTAAAAAAACTTTTGGTTGTTTTTTTTTAAAAAAAGGGGGGGGGAGGGGTTCTAAAATCATAGGTGTATGTACAGTTGATTGACATAGGTAAAAAAAAAGGGTTTTTTTTTTTGTCATTTTTGGTTAAATTTTTTTTTAAATTGCAGTTTCTAGGTGATTTAAATAAAAACATTGAAAAAAAAAAGGGTCCAAAAAAACGGATCCGTAAACGATGCAAAAAGATCCCTACGCATCCAAAAAAGGATCAGTGTTGCGTTTTGGATCCGCTTTTTGGGAGCAGTTTGATCCAGTTTTCGCAGGGAAAAAAGGTCCGTTTTAAAAAGCATCAAAAATGTGTGAAAAAGTGGTTGTTTCTCAGATCAAAAACTCTATCATTTTCTGTGAGGTCCTAGGGCACAGGTGTCAAACACAAGGCCCGCGGGCCACATCCGGCCCGCGGCCTTGTGTTTTCCGGCCCGCAATCTCCCTGTCTCCGCACGGCTGTTTTACAGCCGTGCGGAGTCAGTCAGCTAGTTACAGGGAGAAGGCGGAGGGATCTTTTTCCCTCCCACCTTCTCCCTTTGTATGTACAACGCTCGGTGAGCGCTGTTACAAAGGGCGTCGCAGGGGGGTGAGGCCGCTTTATTTACGGCCCCCTGTGACCTGGGTCCCCTTTGGTCGGCAGCCTCTGCCCGAGGAGATCTCTGGGAGCTGCGTGCGGGCGTAAGCGGCGTGAGTCACGCCGCTTACACCTTTACACAGCTCCGGCCCGGGACGCGCGGCTGCCCTTCCACCAGGTAAGTAGTTTTTTATTTTATTTTATAATCATTGGGGGGCGGCTGTGGGGCTGTATATGGCTACTGGGGCGTTGTGGGGAAATGTATTATGGCAAATGAGGCGGCTGTGGGCAATGTATATGGCTACTGGGGGGGCTGTGGGGCATGTATATGGCTACTGGGGCGGCTGTGGGGCATGTATATGGCTACTGGGGCGGCTGTGGAGCATGTATATAGCTACTGGGGTGGCTGTGGGGCATATGTATGGCTACTAGGGGGGCTATATGGGGCATCTGTCTGGCTACTGGGGGGCTATATGGGGCATCTGCTGGCTACTGGGGGGCAAATATGGGCATCTGCCTGGCTACTGGGGGGCTATATGGGGCATCTGCCTGGCTACTGGGGACTATATGGGGCATGTACCTGGCTACAGGGGACTGTATTGGGCATGTACCTGGCTACAGGGGGGCTTTGTGGGGCATGTACCTGGCTACAAGGGGGCTAAGTGGGGCATCTCCCTGGCTACAGGGGGGGCTATGTGGGGCATCTCCCTGGCTATGACTATTTTGTTTAAGGCAGGGCTGACCATGGAGGAGGGTGGCTTCATTGTCCCATTTGAGCAGCAACTGTAGCAGTATACACTGAATTTATAGGCAGCATGGGAGTAGTTTACTCTTGGGAGTTTGCTGGGGCTGTGGAAAGAAAGTTGGCCCAGTATGGGGAATCAGTAAAGGGATGGCAGCGTTGGAATGCTGAAACCTAGGGGAGTCTGTAGCCAGGTTCTGTTTAGAAGTTTGTTTGTTTTTTTTTTGGGGGGGATGCTTCGTCCTTGTAAGTCGGTAGATAGCTGCCGCAAGATTTTGTTGCCATCCGGATCTTTAGCATGGACTGGATAACTAGACTTGAAGAGTCTTGAAGAGAACCTGGATGGTAAGCTCGGCTGGAACACTACTCATAGCAGTGGGCTGGACCAGGTAGATAATAAGAGGAGTAGTATCCTCCTTGACTACACTAAGAGGAACCTAAAGGAATGCCTTGTTAAAGGGGTTGTCTGACCATGCTGTTTCATAGAGCCACAACCAGCTTCAGATTTACACTTCCTGATTAGGCCAGGGCCGGGATGACAGGTAGGCAAAGGAAGGCGACCGCCTAGGGCGCCACTCGATCCCAGGCAGAAAAGGGGGCACATGGAGGTATGCAGTGGGCTAAATTTTCCATTGGAGGGTGCTATGTGCCTTATTGGCCTAGAGCACTAGCATACCTTGTCACAGTCCTGGGTTAGGCTATGGGTGGTGCTATACACTATATGCAGTGTTTGTCTCAAATCCCTTTCGTATTGCTAGGCTCCTTTGAGCTACATGTGATTGAGGATAACTATATCCAATAGCGTGCGCTATGGAGCTCCTCAGCTCTTTTCCTATAAGCCTCTAATTTATGCAAAACAGTCAGTGAGATCTGAAAGGCAAATAAATGCTCACACCGACCAATTTATTGGTGGCTCTCCCCAAGGAGAGATTTTTCCCCATTCCTGCTAAAGTAATATAAGTGCAAGAGGTTTATAATCTTTAGTGCACAAAGCTACAGAGCTCTAAGGGTTGAAACTTGTCATTAACTTAAATAAAGAAGCTTCTGTGCTAGAGATAAGACTCAGAATGGGGTAACTCATGGTCCGAGTGTGCAGCCAGAGCAATTAGATAAGAGAAAGAGCAGAAAGAGGTGGTCGGTAGCCAAGATAAACTTGTGTAGCAAGCAACTAGATAAAATCTTCTTACTCTCCTGAACAAAGCAATATTAAAACTGCAATGTATTTGGTAATAGTCTTCATTTACATTTCCCTATATGTTAAAAGCTAATGATTGTGGTGAGAAAACCTTTTTAAGGACTACTGGTGCTAATGCAGATATATAGCCCACTGGGCAAGATTTTGGAGGGAAAGAAGTCAAGGTCAAAGCAGGTACAAACATGATGACAGATCGACAGTGGGAACTGAGAGACAGACCTTGTGTGACATAATATAGGCCATGTAGAGGCTCCCGTGAAGAGTTTGTGAACTTTTTAGATTGTGAAAGTTTTAGGCTTGAAAAGGGATTTCTGGGACTGTCATTTTTATAGTCAATTGTAGACCATCAAAAACTGATCGATAGAGGGCCACCTTCCAGCCCCCCCACAGACCAACTGGCTACCATCAATTTGGGAATGAGTTTCTTGGGGCCCACAAGTGGGATGGATTCTGGGGGCCTATCCTACAGCTATTGCACATAAATGCACATAGTGTGCATGTCTCTTGCTTATTGCCTCTCTTTCTCCCTAAAAAGCAGCCCAAGCCTGCAATGCACGGAGACCCACCATACCCAGGGGCCTATTGGGTGTTTCCCCTGATCCACTGTGGGCCAGTCTAAGACTAGCTACCATATATTTGGTTGTAACTCATACATGCCAACTCTCCCGTTTTTGGCAGGGGGGTCCCGCTATTTGGGGTCCCCCCCCCCCGCCCTCCCGGCAGAGTTGGCATTCCTCCCGCCGCCAGCAGGCAGCGGGGGTTCTTTAAATGGCCGCGGAGACAGAGTAGCGCTAGTGCGCTACTCTGGCGCCGCCGGACCGCTCCTACAGGCGGGTGAAGCGGCCGCTGCGCCCGCTTCACCCGCCCGGAGTCTCGCTGTGCAGGGAGAAGGCAGGAGGGATCGTTCCCCTCCTCCCTTCTCCCCCTGTATGTACAGCGCCGGTGTGTGCTGTACATACAGATCAGTGGCGCAGGGGGAGTGACGTGCGGCTGCACTCACTTCCCCCTGCGACGCTGAGGAGATCGGCCGGAGCTGCAGGAGCCTGGTGAGGTGAGTGACTTTTATTATTTTATTTTTATTAGTTATAGGGGGCTCTACCTGGCTTACAGAGGGGGGCAACTACCTGGCTTACAGAGGGGGGCTCTACCTGGCTTACAGAGGGGGGGCTCTACCTGGCTTACAGAGGGGGGCAACTACCTGGCTTACAGAGGGGGGCTCTACCTGGCTTACAGAGGGGGGCTCTACCTGGCTTACAGAGAGGGGCAACTACCTGGCTTACAGAGGGGGGCATCTACCTGGCTTACAGAGGGGGCATCTACCTGGCTTACAGAGGGGGGCATCTACCTGGCTTACAGAGGGGGGCAACTACTGGGCTTACAGACGGGGGCTCTACCTGGATTACAGAGAGGGGGTCTACCTGGCTTACAGAGGGGGGGCAATCTACCTGGCTTACAGAGGGGGGAAACTACCTGGCTTACAGAGGGGCAACTACCTGGCTTAAAAAGGGGGGGGGCTCTACCTGGCTTACAGAGGGGGGCAACTACCTGGCTTACAGAGGGGGGCAACTACCTGGCTTACAGAGGGGGGCAACTACCTGGTTTACAGAGGGGGCTCTACCAGTCTAACAGAGGGGGCATCTACCTGGCTATCAATGGGGCAACTACCTGGCTTCTAAAGGGGGCAACTACCTGGCTTCTAAAGGGGGCAACTACCTGGCTACTAAAGGGGGCAACTACCTGGCTACTAAAGGGGGCAACTACCTGGCTTCTAAAGGGGGCAACTACCTGGCTTCTAAAGGGGGCATCTACCTGGCTAACAAAGGGGGCATCTACTCGGCTACAAGGGGGCATCTACCTGCCTGTAAGGGGCACTACCTGGTTATGGGGGGCTACTACCTGGCTATAAGGACATCTACCTGGCTTTCTTCCTAAGCCATTATGCAGTTAGGCGGAGTGGGTGGGGCTTTTTGAAGGGGCATGCCCATGCAATTTTTTGGCCGCGGCGCGCCACGCGAGCCGCCTTTGCCGATCTCCTGCTCTTCCATTTTCAAAAGTTGGCAACTATGTTGTAACTGTGTCTGATACTGTGGATCACAGCAGCTCAGTCTCATTCCTGTATCTCCATCATTCAGCTGGTAAACCCCCAACAATCACATATTGGAAAACCACTTTAAGACTTGATTCTTCCAAGTAAATTAAGTAAACTGATCCTCAAACATGAAGCCTGTCACAATTGTATGTGCCTTCCATGCACAAATGTTATTAGGATCAATCCTGTTACACTGCATAATTGGCAGAGCGTTTCGTCAGAATTACCTATTCATCCGAGGAGATGAGTGTCATAATATGGTATTAATCATAATCTTTATGGGATAAGCAGATTTGC
Organism: Phyllomedusa bahiana; assembly: GCA_025379985.1. Taxonomy (NCBI): domain Eukaryota; kingdom Metazoa; phylum Chordata; class Amphibia; order Anura; family Hylidae; genus Phyllomedusa; species Phyllomedusa bahiana. The sequence continues at coordinate 29,626 of JAODAL010000004.1, read as the reverse complement.
TATTGCAGTGTTCTTTAAGTGTTCTAATCCACATTATTTACTTAGTGAGTAACAAGTTAGATTTGTGAAAGTGCAACTTAATATACAACTCGATAGGACAAGACTGGCTCACTGTAGGGGAGACCTAATCTATAATTATTTTCTTTTTTTCTATTAATCGACATTAATGTGTCTGTGGGATTAAATGCACTCAAAGTTTCTGCATGATCCTGGGAAGTAAGGAAAGCTGTAAACTGCAAGAAAGACAAGAAATCATGAATATTGTATCACGGTTGATTAAATTGTTTGGGAAAACATTCAGGAAATAAGGAAAGAAAAAGCATTTAAGAGGATTATAATGGTTATATTGGTATTTTTTATCAGTAAAGTGATGATACACTTAATCAAAATCTGTATTTGCTTAATTGTGCTCAAGAACTGAAGCTACAGTTATAAAACAGTAAATAGCCGTCTTTCTTGGATTTTATTACCTTTTGCTACAGGAAATTGTACGGGGAAATTGGCCTTAAAAAGTACTGTATGAGTGTATTGGTCACTTATAGGAACTATATGGGCATAAGATGTGAATTGTAAGTGAGGTCTGGAGGGAAACCCAATTTAAGATAGCCCATAAAGCCATATACGCCTTCAATATCCCTTTTGGCGAGAATAGTCAGGGGGTGAGATACATGGAGGCATGTCCTAAATGTGGTTTGGAAAAAGCGAGATTAATGCACTGTCTCTGGGACTGCCCGTACATACGACAATTCTGGGAGGAAGTATTGAAATTTATAGAGGAAGTATGGGATTCCAAGATACCTTTAGAACCGCAAAGTTGTATATTACAATATATAGTGAGGCCTAAAGAAAGGGAGGAGGAAGCGCATAAAGTGATTAGAGACAAGGGAATACACTTGGCATTGTTGGCTACCAAACGCGTTATACTCAGACATTGGTTGAAGGCAGATCCTCCGGAAGTTAACGAGGTTAAACTAGCTTTGAAACAGCTACTGTTTCTTGAAAAATTAGACACAGAGAGAAATAAGGTAAAGATGACAGGAGGATTTCTCAAAAAGTTGAAAAGTTTTATTACAGGAACGTGCAATGAACAGGAGATAATAGACATCATCGACCCCTTTAGATATTCCTCTTACTATTTGATGGAGAAACTGAAAGGGAACTTAGGTCAGTTAGATATCACAGGTTGAAATGGGCGGGTGGAGGGATTCTACACGACAAGATTATTTATTATTTATTTTGTGTTAATGTTAAAAGTTAATATGGGTGTCATGTCAAAGAAAAAAGAAAATGTAATGGAAGATGCAGAGTAAACACATGCTACCTTAGACATGTTCTTTTGAAGATATGGTTTTCATGTTTAAGGCCTCGTTGACACGGCTTATTTCAGAACGTATTTACATCGGATTGCCGATCGTAAATACGTTCTGAATCAGTGAATCAGTTGCAAAAACGTGCCACTTAAGTGTGGCACGTATTTGTAACTGATTTCCGACGTTCACCATCTCCAATCATTGAAGGTGGGAATGTCGTAATAATTGACATGCACTTGTTTTTCCGTTCCGGATTGCGTCGTCAATCACGGGCGGCAATCCGGCACGGCATATACGCGTCCGTGTGAACGACGAGCCGTATTTCTATTGAATCAATAGAAAATGGGCTGTTACTTATTTCTGTCTGATTTGCCGACGGCTTGACATGTAATCGTCGGCAAATACGCGGTGAAATAAGCCGTGTGAACGAGGCCTAACAGTGATTTACACTTGGTCTAAACACTATACAAAAGTTGTAACATTCAGTAATGTATGATATGTGGTCTCTGTATTTTCTAAATAAAATATTGTTATAAAAAAAAAGATGTGAATTGACCATATGGGTCTTCTGATGGCATATGACACTTATCAATGGTAGAAATAAAGAACTGGACCACTGGATGGTACATACCCTCATGCCAAAACTAGAAGGTAGCTTCATTGCATGACACAAAGATATCAGTCAGAACATTAGGGCAGTGTCTAAAGCCCAATGGTGTTAGGAGGCTCACAGCTCCTGATTGTCCATTTATTTTTATTTTTTTATCTATATAGGTAAAATGTCTGTGCCAAATAATTTCTTAATGTAGCTAAAAGATGTTATTATAAATTTCAGTGTATAAACAGTTTGCAGTGGCATTTAAAAAAAAAAAAAAAAAAAACAGCTGCCTCCAAGTTGAAGTACCAAAGCAGAGAGCTGGAATCATAGTCAGATGGAGCCTGGGTCAAGGCAGGTATTACGGCAGAGAAAACGAAGAACAGGTCAGAATGATTGGCAGTGTGATATACTGCAACTCTTAAGTACTGCAGTATATTGTCATTTTAGCGATCTCCTATCACACCTTGTCATAGGGTGTAATAAGAGCAGTAGTCATGGTAGACCTAAGGGCTTTCATTAGGCTCCCAACTGTCATTAGAACATACAGCACATCATGTTTGCATTGTGGGAAAGGCGATATATCAGGGGGAGTTAAAAATGTTTAGTGAGGTCAGGGAGTGAGTTGGAGGAAATTTCAGAAACAGCAGAGACATGTGCCAACAGTTTCTAACATAAATAAGAAACGCGGTGAGACTAAGGAGCATTGCTGTAGGGTGAGAACTGTGGAGGCTATTGCAATTTGGACTTCTTTTGTCAAGTTTCTGCCTTTGACAAAACCTGAGATATCATGAGAAGGGAGGTACGCTAGTTACCCTAGTGCTTTGATCCAATGAGCACATTGTCCCGGCTCCTAAAATGGGGTAATGCTCTGTGTGTCCCCAAAGGAGTAGGAGGACTGAAATATTATTCCTGAAACCCTAATATCAAGATATTACAAAAAATTTGCCTATGATGAACAATATAACAAAACAGTGTGACATTAAAATAAAAAGAGAAAAAATGCAGCACTCTTCAAATCAATAACATACGTTGGGTGCCAGCAGAATAAGTCCTGACCAAGACTGCAACATACCAAACGGAAAAATCTACAGCACTCCTTACTCAGAATGAAACTTGTGTCCTTTATTCACCCATGGAACTTGCAACGTTTCAACCCCACAATGGAGTCTTTCTCAAGCATGACATTAAAATAAATACAATCCATGGAATCAGATGAAACTTCTAGGAAGATTAAGCCCAATGATTTAGCCTGGGTCTTGCTGGAGAAGTTAAAGAGAACCTGTCACTTAGTTTATGCCCCCTTGCTGAGGACAGCACAAGCTAGTGTCAGACATGTTGTTTCCAGTGCTGTGTCCCTTATTCTGTAAGATGCTGTAGTTCTCAAGTATTTAGTGCTCAAATCTGCAGTTTTCAGCCAGAAAAGAGTCAAACAAAGAGTCCGTTTTTTCATAACCCGCCCATCTGAAGCTAGCCCCGCCCACCTCAACTGATAAACCTATTACTTTGAATAGGTAGAAACATTTGAATAACTGACAGTGGGCAGGGCTAACCTTTGGTGGGTGGGGCTAACACCTGCTCATGAATAAGATTTGAGCATTAAATGCTCTAAAACTGCAGCATCTTACAGCGGGACACAGCGCTGGGAACAGCATGTCTGACACTAGCTTGTGCTGTCCTCAGCAAGGGGGGCATAACCTATGTGACAGGTTCTCTTTACGCTTTTGCAGCATATGTATTCATAAACAGCAATGTTTGATCATCCTGGATCCCCTTGAGTTTGGCTGGGTATAGGCTTTGGAAATAGAGGTTTATTTCAAAAAGCCTTTTACAGCTAGGTAAGAAAAACTTTAGTTTTGCAGAGACACTTATGGAAAAGTCCTGGAATAATGGAACACAAATGTCTCTTACTGTCACAGAGGATTGCTGGGACTATGCCTGCAGAATCTGCTCCTCGGTGGCATAATGGAAGAATTTTGCAACAGTGGGTTGGGGTATCTAGGTGTCTGGTTTAGACATCGCAATTGTAAGGGTTCGGTGGATTCGCTGGACCACCGCAAGCGATGATAGTTAAGCCACGCCAGGGAGCGGAGTCTAAGTAGCCCCCGGTTTTCACCAGAGCCCGCCGCAAAGCGGGATGGACTTGCTGCGGCGTGAGGCTACCAGGTCGTTACCCCTGACGTGACTTGCTTGCGGTGGCGGCTGGGGTAATGCGTGGTACAAAATCGTAATCCAAAGGCGTAGTCGGGGACAGGCAGAAGGTCAGGGCAGGCGGTAGAGGTTCGTGGTCAGAGACAGGCAGAAGGTCAGGACAGGCGGCAAACAGGCAAGGTCAGGAAACGTAGCGGAACGGACTGGTAGACGGGTAATCAATACGGACTCTAACACTCTCCAAACTCACTGGACGCACACCAACAATCTGGCAGTGAGTGCTGGGGGCGTATACCTTATATAGGACCAGCGCCTGGCAATAGGCCAATTACCGGGACACTGGCCCTTTAATTCTAGACCAGCCGTCGCGCTTGCGCGCTAGGGGGCGGGCATGCGCACGGCGGCTGGGACGGACAGGAGCGGCGTGCACCGGAGCGCGGCCAGGTAAGAGAGCCGGCGTGGGAACGGAGGTGGTCGCGGGTGACCGCGATGCCCCCGCCGGACCCCCAGCAGGCAGGGGAACGGCCGCAGGGGCAGCGGCGCCCGCGGCCGCCGTGGTAGCAATCACTTGCAATTGATGGGAAAGTTTGATGAGCAGAAAGTCAGTTGGAAACTGCAATCTCAAAGCAGATGGAAAGTCCTAGGCCAGGAAAGTTATCAAGTCCTTATCTTTGATTCTGGAATGTCTACAAATCTGAGATTTCGTTGACGACTAGTTTTCCAAATTTCCGTTTGTCATTTGCAACTCACATTGTGCCATTCTGTTCTAATACCCCAAAATATTACATGAGTGATGTGACTTAGGAAGAGTTTATTGAAGTGTGTAAGAGTTCAAGTGACTTTTTGAGCAGTGTCATAGGAAGTCTCAAGACCTCCTGAGCCACTGTTGAGGTTTGTAAATCATGTGTGGAAGTTTAGCCAGTAGGACTTGAAGGAGCAGCCTAGGATGCAACACTGGAGGATTTGTCCAGTGAGGAGGACAAGTAAGGTCTGTGGTCTTCAGGAGGTTGTGGAGGAATGCCAAGGTTGATGGTGTCAAATTAAATTCCATCAAAGCATTAGTTTTTGACATAAATGGTATGTTGGAAGTATCCTGAGTTATGCAGAACTGGGATCATGTCTGAGGGGAGCCTCATTAGGTAGTCCTCTATATCCCTCATGCAGTTTCAGAGGCAAATAGTAGGAGAGACATCAGCCTGTCTCATGATGAGCATTAACTCACATGTAGAAAATAAGCTTAGGAAACACAGAAACACACAAAAATTATGCCCATCAGCAGAGCAGTAACTTGCAATTTGGGAAGAGCAGGACAGATTGTCCTCTATAGTGGTATATAATTAAAAATAACAATGTTCTTCATTCACAGTTAACTGCACAGATGATGCAAAGGTCAGGCCTCCTCAGAAAGTAAGAGATGCTTGGTGCATTTTTTATGGCATGAAGCTGGAGGGGTGGTGTACCTTAGGTTAGACTGATCAAGTAGTTGAGCAGCTGAAGTAGTTGGAGGGTGATGGTACAAGGACAACCCACCACACATCTGATAATGGGATGAACTTCAAACTCAAGCCTGATTTAGAAGGCTAAGTGCAAAGTTACACAGTGTTCACTTTGTTGGCCAAAGATGAGTTACCAGAGTACATTAACTTCACAGGGTGGTATGAGAGGGTACAAGATATTCACTAGGACACACTCTTCTGCAATGAGGCAATGCGGCAGTAGCAGGCTAGGCTGAACATTTACACACTGGATAAGGAATGTTTGGCTCCTGGCTATAGAGCAGGCCATGTTGTTGCCCCTTAAGAGCAAGTCAGTGCAGAGAGGAGGAGAGCCACCGACTTCCTGGTACACCACTCCTATACAGGAAAGGCACTACTATCCTTTTATCTAGGTTGGGCATTGTCACTAGGGTAAGACCGAGATGTGAGTGCTGGTACACAGTTTGTTCAGCAGTTTGCATCTGTAATGGAGAGGTGCAGTCCCTCTACCAGATGCCAAGATCAGGAGGAGTCCACAGTCAAGGTGCTTGACCCAGTTCTTGGTATCTACTTATGGCGTACACTTTAGCCAGCAGTACCTGACAGGGTGGCGTTAGGTCTGGACTCAGGAGTAACACCTTGGCTCCTGGATGACATAGTGGGGCTCAACGTTTGGTATGCGGACAATTTTGAATGACGGTCAGCTTGAATGATACTTCTTTAGCCCCGATTTCACCACAGCCAAAATAATCCAGTATAAAAAGTGGCTTTTTGAGATGCCCTATCCCCTGGAAGTCCCATAAATCTCTATGAGGAGAACATAAAAGGGGCATTTTTACTATGTAAAGCACAAAAGGGGGCTATTATTACTATATGGGTCACCAAGGGGGCATTTTTCCTTTCTGGTCTACTTTTAACACCTGGAATTATATAGATTATATATATTTAGTGTGGATGGTGCGGAATAGGTGTGGGGTGAGTGCTACAAAAGTGAGTGGTCAAAAATATCTAGCAATTTCTGCATACGCAAGTTGTGACTGGTAGAAGTCTGTATTGCAGTGTACAAAGATGGCGGTTTCAATTCAAATTCAAAACATGGCAGAGATGGAAGCCTTCACAATAATAATATTATTCTTTATTTATATAGCGCAAACATCTTCCGGAGCACTTTACAATTTGGAGGGTGTATGTACAGACAAAAGAAATACATTGAAAAAGGAAAAGCTACTTACAGATGAGACACAAGGTGAGAGGGCCTGCTCGCAAACTTACAATCTATTGGGGTGTACGGGAGAGACGAAGGGTAAGAAGTGCTAGATTTACAATGGTCCAGCCATGTGACATAAATATGGGGTTGTTATACGTAGAATTCGGATGAACCTGCCACCCTCTATATACATCTATATACAGTTAAGTGCCGAAAATGAGATGAGTGCGCTAGGGAGTGTGGGGTGAGGAGGGGTGTTAGCATTAGGGATTCTGGTAGGCCAGAGTGAGAAGATGTATTCTCAGGGCCCTTTTAAAGCTATGAGAGTTCTGAGTGTGCCTGATCGCCCGTGGTAGCATGTTCCAGAGAACTGGTGCCGCACGTGTGAAGTCTTGGAGACGGGCATGGGAGGTTCGGATGATTGATGAGTGTAACCTGATATCATCAGCAGAGCGGAGAGAGCGGGTAGGATGGTAGACAGAGATGAGGGAGGAGATGTAGGGAGGAGCAGCGTTGTGGAGAGCTTTATGAGTGAGAGTGATGAGTTTATGTTGTATTCTGTACTGGATAGGCAACCAGTGCAGTGACTGACACAGGGTAGAGGCATCAGTATAGCGGCTGGAAAGAAAGACAAGCCTGGCTGCTGCATTCAGGACAGATTGGAGAGGGGAGAGTTTGCACAGAGGGAGACCGATAAGCAAGGAGTTACAGTAGTCGAGATGAGAATGAATAAGAGCAACAATGAGAGTTTGAGTTGTTTCCACAGTGAGAAACGGACGGATTCTGGAGATGTTCTTGAGGTGCAGGTGACAGGAGCGGGCAAGGGCCTGGATTTAGGGGATGAAAGACAGATCGGAATCTAGTATAACTCCAAGACATCGGGCCTGCTGCCTAGGAGTAATGGTGGTGCCACACACTGAGACAGAAAGGGCAGGGTAAGGCTTCCCGTTACCATGTTCGGTGATCAGGACTCAGTGATTTCACAGCTGATGTCCGGATTGCAGTAAGGCACGGTTTCTCATTGATTTAGATGCCACGGCCTTCTTTGCCGCGGCATCTAAGTGGTTAAACAGCGTGGGGTGGGGGGGGCTACGCCGGGTGTCGGGGCATGTCCCCACAGCACAGAACAAATACCGGTCGGATTATCCGACCGGCATTTGCTTTGTTTTCGAGTCGTGTACACGGCCACAGGGGGGACGGCTTTTCTCTGCTGTTTGCGGAGAAAAGCCCTTCGTATTGGCATGTTCATGTTCCGCCCGAAAACCAGACGGAAGAATGAACATGTTCTATGTTTTTCGGACCACTGCATGGATTTTCCATTAAGGTCCGATTTGACAGCCGATTTACAGACGACATTCAAAACCGAAAACCGGCTGAAAAACCTGCGATGGGGACATGCTCTTAGCAGCAATTAGCCGCTAACACCTGGCTGCTTACTGGCATCAGGACATCCTTTGTCAGTAAGGGGTTAAGCTTAGTTTCCCCTATTGATGAAGAGTTTGGAATCCATGAGGCAAGAACTAATCTGCCCTAAAAAACAATTTCCTTCCAATTGACATGTTATTTCTTGGAGTGGATCCAAAAGACAGACCGGACAGACCCGATGCAAACACACATCAACGCTGATACGTCTTTCCCATTGCCGGCAGTGTTAAACTCACTGCTCATTGTTAGATGCTGGGTCCGTTCAGATGGACCCAGACACGCATTACAAAAACGTATGTTCACACGGACACAAGACGCAGTGTGAACATACCCTTAAAGAAGAAGTTACAGGTCTGTGAGAGCCAGAAATCTTGCTTGTTTGTAGGTGACCAAATACTTTTTTCCACCAAATTTGCAAATACATTTTTCTAATCAGACAATGTGATTTTCTGGTTTGTTTTCTCATTTTGTCTCTCATAGTTGATTTCGACCTATGATGTCAATTACAGGCCTTTCTCATCTTTTTAAGTGGGAGAACTTGCACAATTGGTGGGTAACTAAATATTTATATATGCTATATAGTATATTGGTATACTATAGTATATTATACTATATATCGTAACATGCTATATGTGTGTGTTTACATATATGCCATATTGTACAGCCTACATATGCTATATTTTGTATATATTATATATAAAATATATATAATAAATACACACAAAACCTATAATATACAGCATACGTATATACACAATGCTGTACATTGCTGCACAAAAATTGCGACAAAAATTGTGGTAAAATCGCGATTTTTACCGTTATTTTTTTTTTGTGCAGCAATGTACAGCATTAATTGCTGTACCTCCCTGCACAAAAACACATAAAAAAAACGCACTAAAATTCACTGTGTGAAAGCATCCTTAAACATTAAACTGCCTTTCTTACCAGCAAGCTTTTGTCACTTATCTAAACTGTTTGGAAAGTGACGAATCAATTAGTGTGTTTGTAACCCACAAGACTTCAAATCACAGTAATTGATTAATTACTTGAAACACCTTTCTGAACAATTTAGACAACTGAAAGAAGCTTGCTGGTAATAAAGGAAGCTTAATTGGAGCGCAGTTAAAACTGCACCAAAACTGCGCTGTGTGAAAGCACCCTTAAAGGACCTGCAAGGAGCTAGAAATCAGTGGCACCTTTCTGAAGCAGCTGAACTCTGGCAGCTAAAAAAATCTTCCTGCCGCATCTCCTTGCCGTGCTTCTGCTTCGGGTCCCCACCTTGCTTCCTCGCTGCTGCCGGGTATTGAAACAGAGATCCTCCAGCAGCACCTGAGCTACAAAAAAAACTTTAAAATCTCCTTCTGAAGTTCCGCCCCCTACAGGGTATTGTCCAAGGCATAGGCCCACAGGTGCCCAGTGGTTAATTGGGCCATGCCTCTGATGTAAGGATGTGACATATGCTATTGTATGGATTCAATGGCCTATTTTACCAATACGCAGCTGTGCAGTATACGTTTTATAGTCTATCCCTTTCTTTTGAGTACTATAGTCTACTAAACTATTTTATACAGCAAAAAAGGTCTTTGCAAAAAGAACACCTTACCTTTGCTAAGAAGGGTCCCTACGGAGGGGTCAACTTGCCAATGCTCTGACACTAATGTACAGCTAGTCTAGTTGATAACAATGACCAGAACCAATTACCAGATAGCCTATTGAACCCTACATGAGCAACGAGGACTTGATGTGCACATGTCATGTATAGATAGTAGGTAGGGCCTCAAAATAATTTCCTCTGCTGAGCCCAAGGAAATTCAGTCCAACACTGTCCCTTTGGATGGCAAACAAACTGAATATGGTAAACAAAAGATGTGAACAGAGCTTACGGGAATCTGAAAATGATTTCATTATCTTGCTCAGCTGCAATGTACTCATCAGAGCAGGGAAGGAAAGAGAGGGCTCTGCGGCTGTGGTTGAGGAGCTGCAGGGTTTTTTCTGAGTTTGCAGCTCACAGTAAGCAAAGACAAACATTTGGATACCAGCACCAGGCTCCTGGTATCAATTACAGGGCAGCCCAGTCAGTTACCATCCAGGTATCAACCTTATGAAGGTAGTTTTGTCTATTCGAGGGTTTTAATAAATCATACTTTCAGCTATAGTGGCTAATGTCATATTTAAATAATGCTGATCTCATAGAAAAAGTAATTTGAGAATTAAAAAAACGTTTCCTGGGTGATTACGGGCTTGTCTGTTAAATATTCTAATTAGCTTTATTTGCATATAAATAAATGATGCAGGAGCATAAGGTGTACATAATTCTGAGAAAGCAATGCTAGGAGGCAAGTGGGGAGAACAGCGAGATACATACTGTATTGGAATTTGAATGTGAAACCGAAAAAAGAGGAAAAACAAATAGGGGTCAATATGAGGTTGAAATTCATATTCTTTTTACCGTTTACAGTAGTCCAGACACTTTAAGTAAATACACAAAACGGTTAAGTTACGTATTTTGCAGACCACACATGCAGAAAATATCAGTAAGGCTCAGTGCACACTGCATTATTTGGAACGGCTGACGGATCCATTACTATGGAAAGGAGAACGGAAGCATTAACGTGTTCATTGACTAATGTAGGTGGACAGATGTGCTACGTACATAGGCATATCCGTTTTTACACTACCATCAGATATGCATTTCATTTTAACAGGTGGAGGACGCAGTGCGCTGCACTTTTTCAAGTTGAAAAAAACGTATACATTACAGTATACGTTTTTTTACAATCTATGTAAACGGAAAAAGTATCCTATTGTTTGTGGAAATGTTTCAAAAGTATACGTTTGTATTAATCATAAAATATATAAACAAAGCTATCCAATCAAATTGCAGAGAAAAACAGGCGAAAGTCAATAGAAAAGCTAGTAAGAAAAAAAAAAGGGATGTCAAACGTATGCTCCAAAGAGTGCACGTTCGGCATACGTTCAACGTATACTTTATAACGTATAAAGCTGCAAGGAAAATGAAGTCTGTCTCTAAAGCACACTCGAATGTGAAATACGTTCCTTTAGCAATACGTTTCAATACAATAAAAGGTATCAGAACTTTGCTAACTAGAATTTACAATCTAATTACAGATGTAGCAAACACAAAACTATGCCATATACTAACATCATTTTTTCTCCCCTTCTCACTATCTTTTGCAGTTGTTCTCCCAATTTATGCAAAACAGGGCACTAACTTCCTACTTTCCATCTGTATGAGATTAAAGGGGTTGTGCAGCTGAAAAAAGTAAGTTCTGACATGATGAAATGATACCTTTACCATAGTTAGTTATTTTTGTATTTCCATTAACCCTTTCCAGACGCAGCCTATTTTTTTTTTTGTCACGTTTGGTTTTCCCTCATCTCCCTCCCAAGCCATAATTTTTTTATTTTTCCATCTACATAAACATATGAGGGTTTTTATTTTGAGGGTCAAGATGTACTTTCTAACAGTGTCATTCATCGTCCCATAGAATATACTGGGAAACTGCAAGAAACGTACTTGCGCCATGTTTGCGGGAGTTTTGTTTTTACAGCGTTTATTCTTTGGTATCAATTATGTGTTCTTTGTATTCTACAGGTTGATATGCATCCGGCAATGCCAAACATGCAGGGTTTTCATTATGTTTTGATACCATAAAATAATCCAAACATTTTCTATTTTCAAATATTTCCTGCAGCGCCAATTTCTGCAACCATTAGCTTTTTTGTATTTCTACCTATGGACATGGTGAGGGTGCATTTTTGACTGAAGTGTACTATTTATTGCTACTAGTTTGGAATACATGCAACTTTTTTTTATCAATTTCAATATTTAGGATACGTGAAATGACCAAAAACCTGCAATTTTGGCTTTTGGAATTTTTTTCTTCTACCATGTTCAGCGTACGGGATAAATTATGTTGTATTTTAATAAATCAGACTTTTTCAGACGCGGCGATACCAAATATTAATTTTTGTTTTCTACTTGTAAAATGGCAAAAGGGGGGTGATTTTAAATTTTTATATATATACCGTACATACTCTAGTATAAGCCGAGTTTTTCAGCACAAAAAATGTGCTAAAAAAATCCGACCTTGGCTTATACTTGAGTCACTGTCGGCGCCCGGGCGCTGCGATGATCTGTGCGCCGACGGGTACACTTCAGCTATATGCGACTCCTCAGAGAGCGCATATAGCTGATTGGGGAGTATTGCCGTGGCCCGTGCTCTGTTAGGGATCTCTTCACCTGTATGCCACTCCTCTGGGAGCGCATACAAGTGAAGATACCACTGCAGAGCAGAGAACGAGCGCCGCAAACTCGCGGCTGTCTGCAGTTTCCGGCACAGGCAGCGTGCATGCCATCATGCTGCCTGCGCGGCCTGATGACATCACGAGCTCTCTGCCGGCGATAAAGACGGAGCAGAGCACCCGGGAGGCGAAGCAACGAAGGAGTGAGGTAAGTACCGTACTCGTATTTTTTTTTTAAATAACCCTTTCTATAACCTGCCTATAACTATCTATGGGGACATAACCCTGCCTATAGCTACCTATGGGGACATAACGAATACGCCGGGGGGGGGGGAAAAAGTGACATTTCATTACCCCGGCAGGTTTACTTTTCCGGGGGAAAAATAAAAGCCCTAGGGGGCCGGCGGGAAAAAGGCCCCCCCCCCCCCCCCCCCCCCCTTAAAAAACCCTTTAATTGCGGCCAAAAATCCGTCCCCCAATTACGGTTTACAATAAAGCCAAAGTAAACCCCTTAAAGGGTTACTATGCAAGTGATATCACAATACTGGGAATTTTATGATTTTCCCCCTAAAGCTTTTTTTACAAAAGAAAAAACGTCTTCCAATGGACTTTTTTTGGTCAGCACGGGGAAAAAATTTTTAGCAGCTTCCCCTTTTAAAAATTTTCCTGTGGAAAATTTTTCCCAGCTCGGCGAATTTTTTGGGCCCCAGGCACAACCCCTTTTTACATTGGTTTGGGTTAAAGGGGTTGTTTTCACCATGCTTTTGAACAAGCCTCAGGTAGTTTCAGACCACGGGTTCCTGGTGGGGGAGTGGGGGGTTCTACAGAAACTTTTGGTTTGAAAGCCTGCTTTTCCCTTAGTGATCCTGTAACGGGGGACTTTAAAAAAACAGTAGTGCACAAGGTTTACAGAGTTTAAAAGGGTTTTAAAATTGGGTCATTTACTTATGTAAACAACCCCCTGTCTTTTCAAGAAAAGGGAAACCAGCAGGGAGGGGAAACACCACCCAGGCCACTTTTACATCCTGTTTAGGGCACAGAAAAGGTGGTGGTAATTAGGGGAGCTTGGTAAAAAGCAGGAGATTAGTTCTCCAAAATGGTGTTTTAGAAAGCAATTTCGGGGCCCCAAATGTGTTTAATTTTTACACAAATAATAATAAACTAAAACCATTTGCAAAACAGGTCCCATTAGGTAACCATAGCTTCAGGGGCCAACTTCCTGGTCAGGTGGGGGTGGTTTCAGCACCCTTTGGGCATTTAAAAGCTTCTTTCTTAGTGACCCCTGTAACAGTGACATTTTAAACGGGTGTGACAAGGCTCAGAGCTTTAACCCTTACCCCCGGGAGCCATTTTTGGGCCTCTCGGGCAGAGCCCCTTTTTTGAAACTTCAGGTGTAACTTTATGGAGAATAATTTTTTTTTCATTTTAACCCTTTTCCCATTTTGTTTCAGGGGATGTTTTTCGTGAACATTGTGCTTTAAGATAGTAAAAAAATTTTTGGGCCCACAAAATGATTTTATTTTGAAAAAAAATTTATCAAAGTTTATCGTGAAAAATGGGAAAAATTTACCAAATTTTTCCAAAACTTCAAAAATTTCTGCGGGAAGCCCAGATGGGTTTATTCCACTAAAAAATAGTTTATAATACCCTCTACCATATGGTGCTGTAGTTTGGCTTTCCCCCCCCCCCCCCCCCCCCCATTTTTTTAAAAATTGTTTTTTTTTTTTTTTTTTACGACTTTAGGGGGTTTAAAAAATTTAGTGGTAATTTTCCATTTTAAAGAAAATTTTTGAAATTTTTCTTTTTTGGGGCCCAGTCCAGTTTAAGGGCCCTTTGATTGCCCGGAGGGTTTAGTTTCCCCCCTTTAAGGACCCATCTAAGAAATACCCCCTTTTAAAGTTTTTCAAAACCGAATTTAGGAAGTTTTTTTAACCCATTAGGGGGTTTCACAGGAATTAAAGCAAAGTGGAAGGGGAAAATTTAAAAATTTCCCACTTTTTTGCGGATTTTAAAATTTTTAAATAAAATTTTTGCAAAAAATAGGGTTTAAATTTGTTTCAGGAAAATGAAAAATTAATTGTTTCCCCCAATATTCTCCCCTTTTTAAAGGGATACCCCAATGGGGCCAAGTGCTTTATTTGGCTCAACCACAAGCCCCCGAATAGGAAAAAGCACCTACTGGATTTGGGGGTTTCATTTTCATTACGATTATATTTGGGGGCCATTTCAGTTTGCGGACCCCCAAAGGTTCCAAAATTAAAAAAAATCCCCCTAAAAAAAAAATCCCATATTGGAAACTTACACCCTTCCCGGAATATACCCAAGGGGGGGGGTTAGGGGGGAAGGTAATGGGACCCACAGGCGCCCCCAAAAAAATTTTTTTTAGCGTTGGCTTGAAAATAAAAAAAAAAAAAATTTTTCCAATAATCTGAAATTTTTTAGCTAAAAATTGTTTAATTTTTAAAAGGAATTTTGGAAAAAAAAGCCCCCAAAATTGTTTTTACGCAATTTCTTCCAAGTTGGGCCCAATCCCCTACATGTGGGCGTAAAGGCTGTTTGGGGCAGGGGCGGGGGGGGTACAAGGAGGCAAATTTGGTTTTTGGCGCACTGATATTGGGTTGGGACCCATTTTTGGGCATCCCCAAAGCCCCCAAAGTCCCCTTAAAACCGGGGTGAAACCTTAAAAAGTTGCCCCATTTTGGTTCAAGCCCCTAGGGATTCACCAAAGGGGTGTTTTTTTGCATTTTGGGCCCAGGGTTCCGTGGGGGTTTTTTTTTTTACCCGGGGGCCATGGAAATGGAGGGGGAAACGCGGGTTTCCGCCATTTTTTTTGGGGGCTTATTTTTAAGTATTTCCCCACCTAGGGAAAATTTGGGGGAAAAAACCCTTTATTTATGGGGGTCGTACAATTACAATGATATAAATTTTAAATAGTTTTTATGTTTTTTAAATTTTCACATAGAAGCGAGTTTTTAAAAAAGTTCCCGTTTTTAGTTGTCGTATTTGACACCCCATAGCTTTCTTAATTTTTTTTGGCTTTATGGAGCTGTTTTTTGGGTTTTTTTTTTAAAAAGAGGGTTTTGATTTTTTTATTGATATTTTTCGGGGGGAAATATGATCCCTTTGATCACTTTTTTTTAAAGGGTTTTTTGTGAAGCTTTTTGTCCCAAAAACAACACCCAATTTGGGTAGCGTTTTTTATTTTTTTTTTTACGGGCGGTCACCTGTGGGTAAAAAATTAAATCCCAAGTTTTACTCAGCGGTTGATACGTTTACAGCGTTTCCCACATTTTATTTTTTTGTTTAATGTTTTATGCTTTTAACAATAAAAAAACCATTTATTGAAAAAGGAAAAACAGTTTTTGAAACCCACCGCGTCTGAGGGCCGTAATTTTTTTTATTTTTCTGTTTATGGAGCTTTTATAGGGACTTTTTTTTTTGGGATGAGTTGATGTTTTTTTGGTAATTTTTTTTTGGGGGAAAGACTTTTGATCCCCTTTTAAATCTGTTTTTTGGAAGGTTGGGTGAAAAAAATTTACGGCAATCTAGCAGTGTTTTTTTATTTTTTTTTTTTTTAGGTTCCCCCGTGCGTTCCGTGAAAAGGGTTTTTTTTTACTCTGTGGGTTGGCCCGATTATGGTGATACCCAATTTTTTTGTATTTTTTTTTTGGGGGAAAGCAAATTTTAATTTTGAAAAAAAAAAATTTGTTTTTATTTTTTTTAAAAAAATAATTTAGGGCTTTGCTTTTTCTTCTAATAGCCAGAAGTTTTTAATTTTTTGTAAAAGAACTGTGTAAGGCCCTTTTTTTTTTGGCGGGGATTGAACTGACTTTTTTTTTTTGGCCCATTACTTTGATGTTGATATGATTTTTTTGATTACTTTTTAATCATTTTAGGGGCTGGGGGATAAACAAAGATGCTATTCTGTGATTTTTTTTCTTTTTTTTTTGGGGGTTTTTTTTTTTTACGGCTTTTACCGTTCGGGTTTTTAAAGGGGGCCCCAGATTAAGGGTGGGTCGCTACGCACGCGGCGTTTTCCCAAAAATTTGGGTTTTTTTATTTTTTTTTTTACCCTTTTTTAGGGAATTGGCTTTTTGAAAAAGGGGAAAAAAAGGGGGGTTTGTTACGTGTTTTTTATTTTTTTTTTGTGTTTTTTGTTTTACTTTTTTACACTTTTTTTTAAACTTTTTTTTTAATTTTTCCATTTTCCCCCCAGGGGGGAATTGAAAGAACGTTCTTTTCCAGTTTCATTCACCCTTTTAGGAGTCAGATACGGTTTATACCCTGTTTGGGGTTTCCCCATGGCAAAGGTCTGCCCGGGATGCCCAAAATGCATTTGGGGCTTTCGTGACTTTCCACCAGAAAACGGATGCTGCCCATTCAGCGTCCGGGCTGTCGGGTTAGGAATTCATTTCCGGGGCCCTCAGCCCCTTTTACTTTTGCCGGTTCGGCGGGCAGCAGGACTACTCCGGCCCCCCGCACCCGCGATGTGGCGCCCACGTTGTCGCAAAATTTCGGGGGGTTTAACCCCCGGCGGGGGAAAAGTCCCCTTCCGGCCGTGGGGGTTTTGCGGCATGATCCCGGGGGGTTTAATTTTATACCGTGGTTTCCATCCCGCGTCTTCCCGCGTTTCCGCTTGTGGGGCGCGAAAGATCGTTTTAAATTTCTCATACGGAAATTTGTTTTGTGAAACCCCCTCCCCCGACATTGCCGTTAGGGAGTAGGGGCCAAATGTCGGTAAGGGGTTTTTTTAAAGGGGGTTTTAAAACTTTCCCCCAGTAAGAAATTTGGTAAAAAAAGGCCCCCTGTTTTTTAAAGAAAAGGGGAACAAAGCGGGGTTCATCCCCACCCAGGCCCTGTTTCATCTGTTAGGGGGACAGAGAGGTGGGGGTAATCTAGGGAAGCTTTTGTAAAAAAAGCGGGAGAAAAGTTCCTCTAATGGTGTTTTAAAAAGCAATATCAGAGCCCCCAAATTTTTATTTAATAATAAAATTTAAAAATTTAAAAAACGGGAATTTAGTTGGGCTAAACAGGTACTTAGTGTAACCTAAACTTTAAATTTTGGTAATGCTTCAATATTAACATAAAAAATGGTGACAAACTGCAATTTTTGTTTCTTACAAACTTTGGGGTCTTTTCTTTAAATCTGGCCCAAGGCAATAGCAATTTATAAAGTGAGCATTACTGGGAGTGGCAATCATATATTGTCAGGGTTAAAAATAATGAAAAATTTGTTTGGGGGTTTTTACTATGGTTATTTACCCCGGTTTCCCTATTAGAGAAATAGCTTAGTTTTTTGCTGTGACAAGCTTGGGTTCTAGAGGGTATTAGCCATAATCCAAAGAATACAAATTAAGATTAAAAAAAAAAAAGGGCAAAAAAAAATAAATGAAATAACAAAATAGGCGAGGGATTTTTTGATAAAAAACCATTTTAAAATTAAATCGGGGTCCCCATTTGTACTTTTGCAAATAGCATAAGCGTTTTTTCTATCTATAAAAAAAATTCGGGTAAAAAAAAATAATAAACTTATTAAACTATTGCCCGGTTCTGTGTTTTGGGAAAATAAGAAAAAAAAAATGGGCATTTATGTTTTGTGCCGTGTCTTAGGTGTCATAAAGGCTGGGCGTCGCGGCCCCCCGCGGCCGTCCCCTGCTTTTTCCCCGGGTCCGGGGGGGTGCCGCTTGTGCCCCCCACCCGTGGTTTTTCTCCCCTAGCCCGGGGGAAACCCCTACTCACCAATCCCCCCCTCTGTGTTTCCCTTTTCCATCTGGCTCTGACACCCGCCGCGGGGCGTACCCCCCCTGTTTAGGGCCCCGCTTTTTGCGGGGGCTGGTCGGGATTTAAAAGGGGTTTAGGCGGGGGGAAATTGGGGCCGTCCGCCGGCCATTTGCCCCTTTTTATTTTTGACACCCCCCAACACTCGTCCCCAGTGGTTGGTGTGTTTGTTGGAGTCCCTATTTGTGTTTTCGATTTCCGTTTTTTTTTTTCCCGTGTACCAGTCCCCCTTTGCTTACTTTTCCCTGCCCTTTCCCGGTTTCCCGCCTCCCCTGGAACCGCCCTGCCCTTCCTTTGCCCCGGGAACCCTTGCCGCCTGCCCTGGCCCCCCCTTTACCTGTCCCCGATTTTACGTCTAAAAGATTCAATTCTGCCCACCCCATTACCCCGGGCTGCCCCCAACGCGGGCAACCCATGTGGGGGTAGGGGCCGGGTTTTGGGCCTCAGGGCCGCAGCAAGCCCATCCCGCTTTGCGGGGGCTCTGGGGGAAAAACCGGGGGGCTATTTTTGGGACCCGCCCCCTGGGGGGGTTAACCCTTTTCATCGCTTGTGGGGGTTTCCAGCGAACCCACCTCTGTTTTTAAAAATTCGAAAACTGGCCATGGATTCTACCAGGGTCCCTTTTTGTCGCCCAAGGGGGGGGTCACGAGGGGTTGTTTCCAGAAAGGGCCAAACGTATTGACCAGTAGGGGGCCTTTGTTTGCAGCCCTTTTGCGGCCCGTCTACCCTTCCACCTGCTGGCCGCACCTGCACCGTTTGCCCCGGCGCCCAAATTGCTCTACCTGCTCCGGTTCTGGGACCCTTTTTGCATTTTCCCGGCCCCCCCTCCCCGCTTGATGGGAGACCCCAGAAATGCCGGGTGGGTTCTTTCTTGGCCACTGCCCCAACCCACCTCGGGGATGATGGGACATCCAAAATTCCCTACAAAGATCCCAAAGGGGTGGCCCTTTCTTAATCCCCCCTTTTTTTGGGAAAAACCCTTGGCGGGGGGCCAACCCCAAACTTGGGATCGAGGGGATCCTTGACGGGCCCGACCCCCCAAAAACCTTCCTAAAGGGGTTCCCGGTACTGTCTTTGAGGAACCTAGGGGTTTTTTCTGGGCGGGCCCGAAACACTGCCCCGGCCCTTCGTCAGGGCGACCCCCGGGGGTTTCGGTCAGTATTCTGTGCAGTTTCGCATTTCCCCGTTTTCGGAGGGCTGGTGGTTTAACGAATTTTTTTTTGAGATTTCGGGAAAAGGTCTTCTGGAGGGAATCAATGGAGGGAGCTGGGCGGTGGGGAAGTTACCAGCTGCCCCAAGGGGGGTTTTAACCCAAATTTTTAGCCCCCCCAAATGGATATTCGGTTTCGCCGAAAAGGGAAACCAAGGGGCTCCGATTTTTCAACGGGGGGGTTTTGGTTGTCCCCCCGCCTACCCCGCTTGGCTCCCCTTTTCAGGGACCACCTTTTCCCTTCCACTGAGGGTTTCCCAAAGAAAAACCCTTTTATGCGGGGTTAAAGGGGAAGCCCCTGCCCCCAGGGGGGTTAACGTTCCCCAGAAATTGGTAAAGAAGAGCTGTGTTTCTATTGCGGGCGGTTTTGAACACTTTATTGGAGATGGTTCGGTGCCCCCGGGAAATTTTCTGCACCGGGGGGTGTAAGGAGGGGCGGCCCCTTAATTCCCAGAGGGGGGCCCTCCCCACCTGATTTTTCCCCGTATTTGTTGGTTTTTTCCCCCGGAAAAGCCCCTTTCGGGCCCAAACCGCTTTAATTGTTTTCCGGATCTGCAAAAAAAATTTTTCTTTAAGGCCACGAATTTTGTGCCCGGGGGTTTCGTCTTTCAGTGATTTCCTTTTGCAAAAAGGGCCTATGTTTGTCACGTGGGGTCAGGGGTTTAAATTTTCCTTTTAAGCGTTTTTCCCGCTTCCGCACTGCTCCCCCAATTTGCAGTTTTGGGGTTTCTTCAAAAAGGGATTTTTGCAACTTTGGGCCTGCCTCGATCTCTTTCGGGAAACCCCTTTGGGCCCCCCGGGGTTTGAAAAAGCCCATCCCCGGGACCTTGGAATGGAGGCACAGGTGATTATCTCGTTGGGGTTCCGGTGTCTCTTGGTTCCCTGTCGAACCGAAACCGCCCCTGGGGCCGCCTCTTGAAATTTCCCCAAGCCTCACCACCCCTGTCTACCCCTTACTGTGATTTTTGCCGACGTTTTTTCGGAAAGGCCGAAATCTTCCCCCGCACCGGGCCTTAAATGTTTTGTCCCATAGATCTGAAACCCTGGCTGAAATTCCTTTCCCCCGGGGGGGTCTACCCCCTCCCCGTCCCGGAGAAAGGTTTTGTCAGAGTATTCTTTGAGAACCTCCGAAAAGGTTCATTCTTTAAGTCTCTTCTCCAGCGGGACCCAAGTTTCCCCATTTTCAGGGAAAAAAAAAAGACGGGTTTCCCGGGCCCCCATGCATCGACTACCCGGGGCCCCTTAAATAATATTTAACGGGTTAAAAAAGAAAACCCTTTCTTTCCCCTTTTAATCTCAGAGGGTTGGGGGTTGCAAGAATTTTTTCCCAAAGGGCTGGATCAAACCTATCTACGTCTGGGGTTATTTTTTATTTGGACGTTTATTCTTTTTTTTTTCCCTGATCTTAAAAACTCATCCCCGTCAGGTCCCCCCAGGTCCTCAGGCGATTCCGAAAACCTTCGCTTTTTGCAAACCCGGAAAAAGGTCCCCTTTGAACATACCGCTTACCCTTTTTGGGGTTTACATGTTTTGGGTTTGGGGGTCTAGGGAAATGGATGCTTCAAAAACCTCACGGGCGTTTTACGGGGCCCACAACCCGGGGGGGCCTTCGGGCCATTCATTTTTTTTTGGGGGATTTCCCAATTATTATTGCCCTTTTTATCCACACTTCTCTGTTGGGGGCTCCCTTGGTGGCTCCCCTAAGAAAAACCCCCAATCCCAAACCCTGGCCCCAGAAGTTTATAAAAAAGGGCCCTTTCCCAACCGTCTCAAATCGGCTTTTTCATGTCTGCTCCTGTTTTTCTTGCCGGACCCTAACCCCCCATTCATTCGGGAAAGGGTGGACGTTTCCCTTTCGGGTGAGTCCCGGGCCCGCTTTTCCTCCTCCCAGTTTACCTCCGGGGGGTTTAAAACTGCATACTTGGGG
This sequence comes from Phyllomedusa bahiana, assembly GCA_025379985.1. Lineage (NCBI taxonomy): Eukaryota > Metazoa > Chordata > Amphibia > Anura > Hylidae > Phyllomedusa > Phyllomedusa bahiana. The sequence goes on along the minus strand of JAODAL010000004.1, from coordinate 8,282 downwards.
GTTTTTTTTCCCAAAAATTTCTCCCCTCCCGAGAAAATTTTTAAACCATGGTGTTCAGGGGAAGTTACGGGGCCAAAAAGGGTTGGCTCTTAGAAGAGTGGGTCACCGCTGGGGGGGGGGGGGGGGCGCACTCTTTTAAAACCCCTTTCCCCGCCCAAAAAACCCCCTTTCCTTATTTCCCTTGTCGGTTTTAAAAAAAAAAAAAAAAACCCGGCCTGAATCCCCGGCGGGCCCAAAGTTTGGTCGCTTTTTTTTCCCTTTTTTTTGATTTTCTTTACCATTTTGGGCCCCACCCGGGGAAAGGGAAACGTAAAAGTGCGCCCATTGTTCTTCGGATACGGGGGGTCTTAAACTCTTTTTCCAAAGCACATATTTCCCCCCCCAGAATGCTCGTCAGGGGTTTGCCCACGGGGTTCTCCAAACCCCTTGCTCTGGGGAAAAAAGACTTTTTGTGCGCCCTTTGCCTTGGGCCTAAAAACCCTGAAGTGGGGCCATTTTTTCTCGAACAGGGGGCTTCCAGGAGAAAAAGGTTTTGGTAGGGGCCCAAAGTTTATTGCTAGATTGTAGATTTTGGCGGGGTTTTTGTTTTTGGTCGTTGCGGGTTTTCAGCAGATTCCTCATCGGGCAAAACCCCCCTTTTCAAAACAAACGGGCAGGTAGAGAGGGTTAACCAGGGTTGGGTATTTACTTGGGGGATTTTGTTTTGCCCCGTTGGTTTAATGGCCCGTCTTTCCCCTGGGCGGGTTTTTTCCTTTTTAATTTCTTTAGATTGGAATTGTGGGGCCTCCCCTTTTTTTGGTGTTTTTGGGTTAAACCCCCGCCCACCTCCCCCTCTGGGCTCCCTCGTTTTCTTGTCCCTGCGGGGATGCCAAGTAAAGGACTTCAAGGTCTCCTGGCAATCACCGAAGGAAAGGGCTAGGGGGGCTTCTCCCTTCCCCCAAAATTTCCCCGGGGTGCAGGTATCGAAAGGGTCCCTCCCCTCTTTTGAGCCGGGCGATGGGTTTTTTGGGTTTTACCACCAATTTAAATCCGTTAAAAGGGGGTGCCCATGTTCCAAGTTGGGCCCTAAATTTTTTGGGCCCTTTTGTGGTTACTTGGGGCGATAAAATCAGTATCCTAAAAGCCCCCGCTTGCCCCCGACTCTACTTTTTATCCCGAACGCCTTTCAGGGGTTTTTCCCTCCTCAAGGGGTTTATTTGCTAAACCCGTTCCCCCATAGATCTGTTTTCCTTTCCTGTCGCTAATCGGATAAAAACTTTTTGGGGCCCCAAGGGAAAGGGGGTTAGTGGAAAAGTTCGGTGGGGGGTAAGCGGTTTTTCCTTTTTGACGGGAAAGGGCTTTGGCCAAGGGGGGGTTTTCCAGGGGAAAACCGGGGGCCCAAACCCTGTCCCCTGATCCCCTTCTCAAATTTCCCAAAAGGAAAGGGGGGGGGGAGATTTTTAAGGGAGGGGGGGGGGGGGTGGGTTGGGGGTTCTGAGGCTGGGGCGCGCGGCCCCCCCCGGCGGCCTTTCCCCTTGCTCTTCGGGGTCCGGTGGGGGTTTTGCCGCTGCTGCCGCACCGTGGGCCTTTCCCCTAGCCGGAAAAACCCCGTACCCCCGGTCCCGATCCTGTGCTTAAAACCGTCTGGTTTCTGACACCCGGGCCGCGCGAGAAACCCGGGTTTGTTAGGGGGGCGGGAGGTTTGGTTGGTTTTAAAAGGGGCTAGCGCGACGGAAATTTCCCCCCGTCCCCGGCCCGCTAAAACCTATTTATGTGCCACACCTCCAACACCGCCAGTTCCTTTGGTGTTTTTTTGGGAAAGTCCCTATTTGGGGTTTTATTTCCTTTTATGTTTTTCCCCGTTGTCCATTTCCCCTTTTTTTTAGTTTCCTGACCTTTTCCCTGTTTGCCCCCTTTTGCCCTCCCCGTCTGCCCGTTTTTGGGCCCACAAACCCTTCTGCCGCCTGCCCGGGACCGCCTCCCCGGGGTTTCCCCCCGATTCCGTTTTCCAGATCTCGTTTCTGTACCACGAAATTAAACCCCGGCCCGCCACAAGAAAAGTACGTTCAGGGGTAAAAAACCTAGTAACCTTAGCCGCAGAAAGGCCACCCGCTTTGCGGCGGGCTCGGGTTTTTGAACACCGGGGGCTATTAGACCCCTCTCCCTGGATGGTTTAAAAACTATTCATCGTTTGCGGTGGTCCACGAACCCACCTTGCTTTACAACGGAAATCTATTTCCGCCAAATTTCCAATGTCTTTTTTTACCCCCCTCCATGTTTTATTAAAAGTTTTGTAAAAAAGCGGGACTTAGGGAAAAAAAGTAAAAAAAGGTCCAAATTAAAATTGGTCAATGTGGGGGAGCTTAGGGGTTGAAATGCTCTGTAGAACGGCAAACTGAATCCACTCCCAATTTACACAGATTGCACATTATTAAGGGCAGCCTTGCCCCTAAGTACCCAAAGTAGTAATGCCCCGGTTTACATGCCCCTCTTTCTTGCCCTCTTATCCGGCTCTGCCAGTAGTGAGCATTTCACTTTTTGCAATGGTTTTTCCTTTCCCCCCCAATATGCCCCACCCCCTTAAAATCCCCTAAACCCATTAGATTGGGGGGGGAGCATATAAATCCCGCAAAATAAATAATATCCCAACCGACAAATACTGAAATTTTTGAGAAAAAGGGAAAAAGCAGGACAGTGCCCCAACCCAATTCTGACATTTCAGCAATTGACTTAGCAAAAAGTGCAATTTTTTCCCGCCAGTCCCCCTTTCCCATTTGTCGGAACTTTTAAAGTAAAAACGGGCAAATTTTTTAAAAAAAAAGGGGACCCAAAAAGCTTTTCATTTTCTTCACAAGATCCTGGAAAAAAACCCAACTTAGCGGCATTTATTAAGTCTCAATAAAAGTGTGGAATGCTGAATTGGGGGAAGAACAAAAATAAAGTAAAAATAACCGAGGGTTGTAATAAATAATAGTGATTAGTCTGTGTTAATTTGCACTATTGATTTTCCCAAAAAACGTTTAAAAGTGAAATAAAAAACAATGATTTTTAGTGCAAAAAAAATCTATAAAGTGTTATTTTGTGGTGGTCCTGCTAGGACAGTTCATTATGTGCGGGCAGATGCCAAGTGGTTCAGGGTAAGGGCCTGTAAATATTTGGTTTTCCTGCTCCCTTTTAAAAGGGAGTGTTTTAGATTAGAAAAAGAATCCCCTGATTTTTTCCCAAAAAACAGCGCCACTTTTGTCCATAGGTGGGGTTGATGTTACAGCTAAGCCCCCAAATTTCTTCCAAGGGGGTTCACAGTATTAATATAAATATGGCACTCCCCCCCCATTTGGCCCCGGTGTTTTAATTAGCTTTTGTCTGTATAAGATTAATGCCTGTCCTTTCAGTCTCCTTGGGGGAAACCCGGAGAGGTAAAGCCTGCAACCCCTTTCTTTTTTTTTGGTGTAGGGGCTTGGGGGCGGCCCCTTTTGCTGTGATGTGTGCTGGGTGGGGGGTTTGGGCAGCCCCAGAGTCAGAGGGCTGGGTCTGACGCAAAGGTTTTTGTTTGGTCCACTGGGTGTGCCCCCCATCATGTGGGTTTGCTGGGCGGTGGCCGCCATGCAGTGCTTCCCCCCATTTAGTGTAGGGACCCCCTTTAAAGAGGCCCCTTTTAAAATGGGAAGTGGGCCCTTTCCCTTTTCAAAAAGTATTAAAAACCTCCTGTTCCTTTTTTTAAAAAAAAATTTTGCTGAGAAGCTTTGTTAAGGGTTTTTAGCAAGGATGTGGGGTCCTGTTTCCTTTTTTTCATTTTATTTTAAATTTAATAAAATATAGTAGACAAAAAAAAACCCCTGTTGCTGTTTAAAAAAATCCATTTTTACCCCTGGCAACACGATGGAGTCCCACACCCCAGAGGATATTTAAACCCAATTTTTGACTTATAGCAAATGCACGAGCACAGATGAAAAAAAAAATATTTTTTTTTAAAAAGTAAACACTCTGGTTTGTGAAAATTGTTTATGAAGAGATTATTTTTAAATTTTTGCCCCTAGGTTTCTCCAAAAATGTATATGAAAAAAAATTTTGAATGACCTTGTTATTTTCATTTCTAAAAAATTTACCAAACAAAGTCTAAAAAAAGCGAAAAGTCTGCAAAAAGGGAAGGGGTTTTACAAGTTACTGAGTGTTGACTTGGTTAAAAAGAAAACATGGTACCAAAAAAAAAAGATGTCAATTACCAATGGAAAGGATTTTAAAAAATTCTTCAAAATGGGGAATCCAAAAGTAGAGTGACAGGGTAGTACTATCACAACCCGCCTAGTCTATTTAAAGGAAACTCCTTCTTGCTTATTATCATACTGATTATTCGATTTGCTTGGGCCCTTTTTCCCTGATCAAATTTTTTTTTGCTTTTGCCCTGGCCCCCCCCCAAATTTGTTTTGAAATACCTTGCCTGATCACTTCTATCCCCCCCCCCCTTTCTTGACTACTTTTTCAAAACCCAAGGGTTTGATACCTTAGGATTTTCCCCGTGCTTTTTAACCCCCATAGGGGTAAGAGAGGGAAGATCAGGGTCCCTCCGCCCCTCGCGTTACCAAGTTGATGTTAAACCCCAAAAGGACCCGCATCTGTCTCGGTGATTTGGTTTTGTGAATCCACAATTTCAGAAAAGATTTGGTTTTTCTCAGTGAAACAATTTTAAAAATTTGTGGATCAAGTAAGCTGAAGTGGGGGGGGGGGGTCATAAAAGGAAAAAAAAAACATGTAGCCCAGGAAGGACACAATGGTTAGGATAAAAAAACTTAATAATATTTTAAAGTTAGGAAATGCACAAAAAAAAGTGGGTAAAAACAGGAGTCGATGTTTCAAAGAGAACTGTATGTGGAGTTTGCATATAGAAAAACTAAATGAACCAGCATTCACACCCAAACAGAAGAAAACAAGGTTTCAGTGGGCTACAGAGAAACAGTTATTCAGGGTGGAGGAAATTATATCTAATGAAGGATCACCAATCTGCTTTAGCCAAGGAGATGATGCTGAAACTTTTAGTTCACATCTTGTATAAAACATAAAGATGAGGCCCCCAAGATTCACATTTATCAGCTCTATAATATGGAGTTGTATGACAGGTAAAGGACCAGGGGAGGTGGCAATCACTACCTCAACAGTCAAAGCACTGGTGGAAATTTTGGTAATTTTTCTCATTATGTCGAAAATATTTTGTAGTAAAGAAGTCATTTTATAGGATAATAATGAATCTTGCTACAGGGCAAAGAGTATGAAAGCTTTTTTTCAGGAACATCATATCATCTGAATAATATGTCCAGAAAAGAGTTTGCATCTCAGAATGTCTATTCTTGCTGTCTCTCATATACTGATTAAAAAAAAAACTTCAACAGCAAGAATTTCAAAAAAATGTCTAGGATTTCAAAAACATTTACAAGGACATTCAGCTGTTTCTATAAGATCAAATTTGCCTTGGAGAAACATATAGCAATAAAATATGTAGTTCTGATTAAGTTTCACTAAAATACTGTCATGAGGTGCTCTGCAGCTCATGTCCACAGCCGCCAATGTGACAGCTGTCCCCCGTGCCCTTTTGCGCTGCTTGCTGGCCTAATGCAGCGCCTGCCCCATTGGACTCCTATAATACAGTTATTCCTTAGTGCATGTGCACTGGGCCTCTGAGATTTGAATGGGCCACCTATCGGCATGCCACCTATCAGCTCTCCTGCCTATCACAGCTCTTCTGTGGGTACTAGGAGGGATAACAATAGAGATAACTCCCCTTCCTTGGTGCTTGATCTTTGATGCTTGTACCTAGCATTCCTGAGCTATTTCACGTGTATTGGTTCCCAGTATAGACTTTGGTTTTGTTTCCTAAACTTCCTATTTGTCTGCTGCCTGCCCCAGGGCCGTCTCTGCCATTGGGCTAGGTAGGCAACTCCCCGGGGGCCCCCTGAGATCAGGGGCACTGCCAGGAGTCAGTGTAAGCACAGGCATGTCGTCTGTCACTTAAAAACAGCAGAGGCTGCTGTGTCTTTGCTTTCATCCCTGTCCTGCCAGCGTGGCAGTAACTCAGGAGCTGATAAGAGAGCAGGGCTGCAGCATCCCCCCTCCCGTCCATCTCCTCCCCCGCCGGGAAGTGTAAACTCAATCTTCTTGACTCTGCTCCTGCTCCCCTAAAGGGAGTCCCCCGCCCCCTACCTCCCGGGTGTCTCCGGTCACCTCGCTGTGGGTTTGTCTCCGGTCCCTCGCTGTGGCCACAGTCACTGGCTCCAAACTGCAGCAGAGTCCTCTGGGACTGGGACCCGGCTCAGCACAGCAGAAGGTGGTACAGGGGCTCTACAGGGCAGTGAACCGGGTCAGGACGGCAGATCACATGCTGCATCATATAACAGCTTCATCCTGTGCCTCCAGGCCACACAGCAGCTATTGGTTCTTTTAGACTTTCTGCATGTCCTGGGCCCCCCAAACCCCTCACTGACAAGACCTGGAGATCAGTGAATGCAAATGAAGTCCCCAGCTGAGCCAGTGTTCACACTGAACAGATGACTGTCCCCTCTTGTCTCATTTGTTATTATAAACTTTCCCCTTTCTGCCTACATATGATTTATATGCAGTGTGTGTTTTTTATGATATTATTATTATTTATATATATATATATATATACGTTTTTATATATATATTTATATATTTTAAGTTTTATATAATTTTATATATATATTATATATCCAAGGAAGGGCCCCAGCAACTCCTCTTTCAAAAAGTGCAAAAAGACTTTATTCCAACATGTCCAATAGCGACGTTTCGGCTTTCAAGAGCCTTCTTCAAGCAATTACAAGGTGAAATGCAAGTATATTAAAGGGGGTGTTATCATGAATATTCAAATTTCATCATTAGTGGGCATGCGCGAGTATTCTTGAGATAAGTTGTCTCCCAGCAGCTGTGACATATGCTCTTCCGGACATGCGCATCACAGTGCTCAGAAGCCGAGTTAGGATTATCTATGTGAGCATTATGTTTTGATTTTTACATATTATATAAATTGGTGATAAGGAGGAGTTTGGATCCCCCCATACCACTTGAATGTAAATAAGTGCATAATGCATTAAACTATTATTGTATTTGTTCAAGAGGGCTTTATTAATGTTTTTGCACTTTTTCACTTATGTATTTTTTATTATAAACACTTAATTTTGATCACTATTGATTTTAATCCCTGTATTTAAATGAGAATTTGTTATATTATCACAATTGTAACTTTAATTGTAAATTTTAATATTTTTGATAACCACCCCCTTATATACTCGGGACTTTCACCTTGTAATTGCTTGAAGAAGCTCTTGTAGCGAAACGTCGCTATTGGACTGTTGGAATAAAGTCTTTTGCAATTTTTTGAAAGAGGAGTGCGACGGTCTTCCTTGGATATTTATCAGGACTGGTTTCTTCTGTCCCTAATTTTCGTGGACCCCCGTTTCTTTTTTTTATGGTACTGCCTGCCCTTTACTTTGTTTATTTAATATATATTAATATATATATATATATATATATATATATATATATAAAAATACATAGTCTACGTGTCCGGGGGTGTCCAAGTCGCTCTGGAGTTGAGGGAGTGGACGTGCACATTCCGGGAGTGGGAGAGCAATGTGTATATATAAATTTTTATTATTATTTATATATATATATTTTATATTACATGCTATAAATTTTAATTTTTGCAGAAAGGGGAAAGTTTACAATAACAGAAGGGACAGTCATCTGTTTGTGTGAACACTGGCCAGGGGGACTTATATAACACACACTTCGGGGATTAATAAATAACAATTTCAGTGTTTGGCCCCCTAAGCCCCCCGGGACACACAGACTATTATTATAGTATTTTAAAAATTTGGTTTCTGTTTTTCTTTGTTTTTTGGGGTTTGTCTTTTGAAATCCTGATTGGGGGGTTTTGAGTCCAAGGGCCATTGTCGGGTTCACCCCTTTAACCCTTTCCCCCGGAGCCAAATTTTGGCCTCTCTGACGAGCCCTATTTTTGAAATCTGTCATGTGAACTTTATGTGAGAATAACTTTTTGACACTTTAATATCCATTTTGATTCAGAGCTGTTTTCTCTGAAAAATTGTGTTTTAAGATGTAAGAATTTTTGGGCCAAAAATGATTTTTTTTTTGTGAAAAATATCAAATTTGGTTTTAAAAATGTGAAAAAAAATTTCCAATTTAAACTTCAAAAAATTTTTGTATGTAAGACAGATAGTTATTCCATCAAAAAAAAATTTATAAATGCATTACCATATGTCTGCTGTTTGGTA